>CAHIKZ030001480.1:2262500-2375000 GCA_903632075.3 Acanthosepion pharaonis
CCAGTCGTTACACCAAACTATGTAAAACTACTTGTTATATATCCGTAACTAGAAGTAAAGATTCAAATCAAAGACCAGTTTTAAAAAAATTAGTCATTTTTACAAAGTATTTTTGTCTAAATTAAATTCAATCTTTCAAAGAAAAAATCAGTCCAATAAATAGTCCGAAATATCATTTCTTATGCACCGACTAAACTGTTGCAAACAACATTTATATACACGATGCGATCGGTAAAATGTCGTAATTTTATATTTTTAATTTCGCGCATGCGCGTTGTTGTTTGATTTTGTCAACTGTACAGTATAGTAGGCTTAGCTGAGCACCGTCTGTGAGAAAAAGAGCACCATAACGCAATTCACACCGCCAGAAATTTGGAAAACTCATGCTGTATTGCTTGGTATTCGCGTCGGAAGCTCCATTACGAACATTGGAGAGTGTTTGGGTGTCAATCATTGCAGAGGATTCTGAAAGAATTGGATGAGACTAATGTTGATTACGAAGGTAAAGCAGTTTGGAAAAGAAGATTGTTCTAATCAGAAAAGAACTCCCGAATTTGAAGGTAGTGCTGTCCTGGGTTAAGAGGGTGGCTGCTGGAAGAACCTATGTCTAGCAACAGGTTCTGCAACATGCCACACAAGCAAAAGAACCCAGACAATTTCTACGACCATATCACCCCTTACATTTAGCCTACTAACTCCCCAGATTGCAACCCTCTTGATTATTGTGTGGGGCGCAGTTGAGCAAGAGACCAACAAAATTCCTTATCTGAAGGCAACATTAACCAACTTAAACAAGGAGACCAGCCAGAAGAGATGTAGGAGGTTCCGAAATCGCCTGGACGCCGTGGTTGAAGCCAATAGCGATTTTATTGAATACATTTACTCTTTAGTATTTCAAGATATTTTTGTGTAATTTTGATAAATATATCTGTTAAAATGATATGCCAGTGTTATTTTCATTTTTGCTTAATTTAGACGACAATTTGTCCATCGCACTCTGTATATCTGTCTATATTTCTGAGATGAGGCTTGTAACTATTTACACTATTTACATCGTTTCGTTTCATCTTTTAAAAAGGTCGCTTTTTTAATTTTTTTAATTTAATCATTACATCACAAACAAGGCAATAAAGCCACTAAGACGCAAAGGGTTAATGAGGAGAGAGAACAATAAAAGAACAAGAGTTAAGAAGACCGAAGATAACGATCGACATCGCATTTAAATTTTCGAAGATCAAAGTTGACTGAAAAGTAAGAGGCTGGAAGACAGTTCCGCAAGCCATAAGTGCGAGAAAAGAAACCCTTAGTATAGAATTTATGGTTGCATTTTGTCATTTCATCTGTAAAACCTAGCTACCAATCTAGTACTGCACTTAAATTCGTAAAGTCTAGATGCCAAAGAAGAAAAGTCATCGGAAAAATTACCATGAAAATATTTATACCTGGCTCAGTGAGGGGAATCAAGCAAATACAAACTATTCTCTCGAGTAGTTTGTAACATCTATTTATCGAACTCCTCTCCTTAAAAACTGAGCTTGTGTCACAACCTGACCGCGTGGTGTTAAATTCAAATTGCTCTAGATTAGTTTCTAACACGTTATTTGTTATCTCTCAGTCTCTGTCTTTAGGCAGAGTGCCCTCAGCGGCGGCTCCGTCAAAGAACACAATCGCAACTGAGGAAAATCAGACTGAGTGGTCCGCAGAACTGAGGAACAGCTACCCGAGGCTGCGCCCTCTCATTGCACTAAAGAGAGGTATCGGTGCATACACGAAGGCCAGGCCAGCACAAATGGCGGTTGCCGGGACCCGAGCAATTTTTGCTCCTAGCCCGGCCGTATGCGCTAGGGCACCAAACATTAAATTTAACCGACTTTGTGTCACAATCTGAACTCGAGATGGGGTTGAATAAATACAAATTGCTCTCTCGACTAGTTTGTAACGCATAATTTATCATCTCTCAGTTGCGTCTCTTTGGGTAGAGTGCCCTTAGGGGCAGTTCCTTTAAAGGACAGAGTTACAACTGAAAAAAATTATACAGAGAGTTGCCCAGCCATGGGGAACAGCTGCCCGAGGCCACGCCCTATCATCGCACCCGAGATAGGGATCGGTGCTCGCACCGAGACCAGCGCAACCGACGGTTGCAGGGGCTCGGGGAATTTTTGCTCCAAGCCCGGGTGTACGCGCTCGTGTCCCCATTATAAAAACTGACCTTGTATTATCTCTCAGTTGTGTCTCTGTCTTTGAGAAGAGTGCGCTCGGGGGCGGCTCCGTCAAAGGACAGAATAACAACTGAGGAAAATTATACTGAGAGGTACACAACTCTGGGGAAAAACTGCTCGACGCTGCACCTTCTCATTGCACCAGAGAGCTGAATCGGACATTTTACCTAGCCCGGGTGTACGCGCTCGGGTTCCCCACATTAAACCGACCTTGTATCACAACCTGACCTCGTGAAGGGTTGAGTAAATACAAATTGCTATAAAGTAGAGCTGGCACTTTTAATCTCAGAATTCGTGAGAGAATTGAGCTCCAATTTCGCATTTATTCATGTAGATTCCTTTATATAGGTTTTTACTTAATTAGCTATTATATTTCTCTGTCCGATAGAGCAGTTTAAGCTAGTTTATAATAAAAAGTTCACTGCAATTTTGGATGCAAAAAGAAAATAAGAGTTACTCCCTTTGAACCATGAAAGCAACGATAATAGCTAGTATATATATTAATATATATGTTTTTAACCCAAAAATCATTCACTGTGCCTAACTTTTGACTGAGCTATGAATCATTGAAATCGGACCAGTAGCAGCGGAGGAGGGTGAAATCAATCTGGAACGACAAAAGCCCCCCCCCCAAAAATAAACTGAGATTGTTGCATGTCATCCTTTTGTCGGTTCTCTTATATGCATACAAGTCACGGACTCTAACAGCAGGACTTCAAAGACAGATCCAAGCTGCAGAGATGAGATACTTCAGATGTCTGCCTGGTATTTCCCACACCGACCTTGTCACGAATGAAGAGGTGCATAGAAAAGCGAGTCATCAGGAAAATGGCTATGAAGACGCGTTGACCATCATAAAGAAGCGGAAGTGGTATGGCCACGTGAGCAGATCGCAAGGTCTCTCCAAGACCATCCTTCAAGGAACGGTACAAGACGACAAAGGTCGGATAACATCGTGGAAAGTTTTGTCCAGACTCTAGCCAAACAGTCTAAGAGAAGGAAAATTTTGAAAATATCAGGAAACCACGGCACTATATTTTCCAAGAATACACGGCAGTTCACAGATAATAAGAAAACAACCTGGAATTATAAGTCCTGAAAGGACCCGGCATTGAAAAGAATCACATGACCATAACAAGTCATGTGACTTATGAAGTACATCTTATGCTGATTTGAGTTAGAGAAATACACACGGCATGTTGTCGGATTATATGACTGAACTTATGAGAATATAGCAAGAAGAGGGATTATGCACTTTACTACAGTGGGGAAAGGGACAATTACATCAATGGAGTAGGATTCCTAGTCAATAAGGACATCAAGGACGGTGTAATAGGATGCCGTCCTGTATCCAGCGCATCCGAAGAACACCTTTCAACATCACAATAATACAGGTCTATGCACCAAGGATGGATCATGATAACGATGAAGGGGAAATATTTTACACCTAACCACAAGAACTCATCGACACAGTGGATAAGATATTATTTATACAAGGAAACTAGAACTCAAAAGTTGGGAGTGACACTCGTAAGGATAGGAAAGAAGTCGCGGGCCACTCCAGCAATGAACCAGCGAATAATAGAGGCATTCGATTGGTGGAATATACCAGATACAATTGTATGGCGCTCGTAAATAGACTAGGGAACTAGGTAAAGTGGAGGCTTCCTGTTGAGTAAGTCAATGTGCAGAAGCCCCTACAACACTAGCGGTTTATAGGATTGGAAGATGTTCATTTGGCTTCAATGATTGAACGTATAATACGACTATTAAGCATTCGTAAACTAAAAGGAAAGGGAAGAAAAGAGCTTCCTTCATATTTGGGGGAACATTAGCAAAGTGTTTATTTGTTCTTTTTTTTCAGGTGCTCGGTGTTTCAAGGCATGCCGGGTGGGGTACTATCAATCCACATCACTGGAAGCGGTCTAGCGATGGCCAAGAGATGGTCGGAAAACGCCGGACAAGCGAATGTTTTTCCCAGAACAAGAAGAAGAAGAAGAAGAAGAAGAAGAAGGAGAAGAAGAAAAAGAAGTAGTATTAGTAGTAGTAGTAGTTGAAATAGAAGTAGAAGCAATGCTATGCCTAGATGTAGAGTCGCTCCCTCGCTTTTCTACTTCCTTTTCTACTTATTTTCTGTTCCTCGGCTTCCCACTCAATAACTCTAGTTGGTTTAACTTATTAGAACAAATTATTAAATCTTAATTCTAAATTTATTATATCGGTGTACCGTATGACCATGTTTTCCGGTTTATATACTCGTTGGAACTCTTTTTGTCCTGGGGGCAAAAGATCAATTTGCTTAAAACCTTAGTAGATCGAGCTCCAATGTTTTGTTCTCCTAATAAGATTGAGCAATAACTAAAATATATTCGAGAGATATTTTATAACGATTATCCTTTGCATATTGTTCAGTCTAGCATAAATTTGAAGATTGCATAATTCCGTAAGCCTGAACGTTTTTGTCCTGAAAAATGTCCTGTCTATTTAAAACCGCCTTGGCGCGATTTTTGCTAAGCGAATCTCAGCTATTATTTCTCAATGTTATTTTTCATCGAATCCACTCGGCCGATGTCTTCAAAACAAGTTCCATAATCTATTCTTTTAAATGCCAATGTGATGCTGAGTGTATAGGCAGGACAATTCAATTTCTTGAGAGAAGAATTTCCCAGCATGTTCTGGCGTTCATTTAGAAGAGATCAACTTCAAAATAATTTCCATAAGTCTGTTGCGTCATCTGAATTTGAAACGTCAGGGTGCCGAGGCTTACCGTGAGGACGTTTCCCATGTTATTCAGATCTCATTCTGAGTTCCACCTTAAAGTCCTTGAGATATGTTTCATTAAGTCTGGGCAGCCTTCCCTGAAGTGATTCTTCTAGGACTTAAAATGATCTGCTTATAGATATTCCGTGTTTAGTATATTACTAATAACGGTGTATGAGTTTCTTTTTTTTATCTTTTCCTGGTCGCCCAATTCGGTGTCATTTTTAATGTTCATATACAGTTGTATCAGTAGCAACATCATTCTGTATTTATTATTCGAGGAAGGAATTTTAGTTATTACTTATTAGACGATCGAAGAAAATAACGTATATATTTTATTACCCGATCTTATGATACAACGGTATATGGGCAGCTGATCTCTCATCTGATCTATCTCTAACAGATCAATGGAGGAAAACTGGCTAGTCACATTCAATATCACCAAGATCAAACTAGTGACGTTCCGTTATCGTCGAGCGGACCCTGAGTGTTCTGTTAGGGAGGCCCCGTGCTTTGAGCGCCTCTTGGGATTGAAGCTCACTCCGGACCGCAAGTGAAAATCCTTACATACGATCCATCACTAAAGATACTGGAAAAATGGTCGGTTTCCTGTACCGCTCCAGTAAGTACCTGACTCCTCCTGCTATTCTCTACCTTTACAAGTGCCAGATAAGGCTGAGAATGGAGTAATGCTGCCATATATGGACAAGAGCTGCCCAGTGTCGATAAAAGTCCGAAAGCGCCTACGCGTCCTTGTGGGTGATGCATTATTTTCCAACCTACAACCTTTTTCCCACTGACGAAACATTGCAAACCTCTCATACTCTATCGATTTTTCCATGGAAAGTGTTCAGATGAACTTCAATCCTTATTTCTACCCGTACTAAACTTCACAGGTAAGATCTATCTTGCCCCACACATTGTAGGGAATTATTCTCATTCTCTTCGTATTCCCCTGGGGTGATGTAAGTTCTACTCGAACTTCTTATTGCGAAGGATGCTTCCCAGATCATTACAACCTTACCCTGTTCAATTCTAGGGTTAACCGTTATCTTTTCCACATATCCTCATAACTTGTGCTTCCTAGGTCTTACTCCGTAGCCCTCTACCTCGAGTGGCTCTTAGGCCTTGCACAGGGTGGACATTGTTGTAAAAAAAAGAAGAATATGTATCTAAATTACGTCACTCCTACACCAATAGGTAAATCACAGCAGATATTGTCAAAAATATTTCACACACAAACCTTAAAATAATGGCGCATTCTTTTTATGCCAACTTTTCTTCCTTTTCTTTTTTCGAAGTTTCTCTCAATAAAAGGAAATCACTTCTGGTCTTCTTATTCTTTGTCACCGTCTTTTTTGTTCTCTTATTTTGAAATTTCAAAAACTTCTTTCTTTATATTTGTATTATCAAATCGTTTTTGTTTTCCGCGCTCAGACACTCACGGCCCTCTGCAACTATTTCAGAACATGGATGAAGTTTGGGCGTTGACATTTGCAAATAGTGTGAGATATAGAATCCCCGCTTTTTATTTGTGCTAACACCTTTTTATCTAAAATAATTTGAAATGTATGTATGGGTGCACATCTATGCATTCCTGAACTTGTTAGCACACATTCTATTGTCTCTGTTGGCATACATTAGTTTTAGTAAAAGAATGTTCAGGTAAATGAGTGCTCGTTTTTACACGGGAATGTAGTTCGTAATCGTTCTTACAGAGTTCTGGATATCGAACTACAGGTAGCTTTTTTTTTCAAATAATTCTTCAGCTGAATTCGTTATGTTCACAAATACCCTTGGAAAAAGATATGAATCCACTTTTCTCCATCAGCTATGGGTTAATTACTAAGCCTTTTATCACTAAACCATTATTATGTTGCAATCCCAAAATATTTTCTGGCTTTAAACAACCTGCAAAGTGTTGATAAGCAGTAAAAAACGAATCAATCAATTAATACTAATGGGACCGATTTTAAATGTGAATTAAGTTTAAGCGTTTAACGATTTTTTCTTTTTCTTTCAGATTTGGCGGACGTTTGGGCAATATTATTTTTCACACATAATTGCCATGACTTAAATAACATGATCCAATAGAAAAATAAATAAATTTTCACCAATAACACTGATTTATTTACAACTGACTTTGATCCGTCTTAATGAAACACCTTTTACTTTGAACCCATTGTGGGCTTACGACTATATAATACATTGAAGCACCGGTTATCGTACGATAGTTGACCGCTTGGGAATACCAGGAGCTGTAAGCATGGATGTGCGGGTGATAAAATGGATAATGCTTTGGAATTGGAAATCGGAGAAATGTCTTGAAATTCTAGCCGCGTTTGTTATATTCACTTACGCTCAAACATCCTTGGAAAAGTTATGAATTCCCCCCAGTTATGGGTTAATTAGTAGTACTTGTATCAGTAAATCATTATCTTCCAAAAATTCTGAGGAGCTAAAAATATTTTCTGACTTTAAATAACCTGTAAAATGTTGATAATCAATCAATGAAACCACTGAATTCAAACATCAAGTATAATACCATCAATGGCTAAATGTTATGAACAATTTAATGTGAACTTGTCATAAATCGTTTATTATCGTTGTTTATTCTCTGATAACTTACTATTTGCATTCAGTAAGTTATGTGCCATGCGTGATACACGCTTAGGCGATCATGTATCTTTCGATACATGACTGACGAGACAGGTTTTTCCCGCAGTAGGTTGTCATTTCTTTCTGCGGTAGACCAGTTGCCATCCAGAACGCGGTCTGTACTGCTATGTACCCATAGCTGGGGTGGGGGAGAAGAAGAGAATTCATACCTTTCCCAACGCATTTACGTAAGTGAATTGATTCGACTGGGATTCGAACTCGGCTCCCGATTCCTCAATCCGAGCCGCTATCCATTACACCACCGTGCCTCCTAATTTGCATTACAGTTCATTAAGTTTTGCATGAAGTGTTGCTAGCGGCGAATAGTCTAAAAAATGATAGTATAATGATAAAATAATGTTTAAGATTCTATTTTTGTGCCTCAGAAATAAAAAAGAAGATAATATTGAAAAAGGCTCTCGTGATTCTGAAGTTAATTGCTTGAAGGTGATAACATGTACAGGTTTAATCTTGGCATACGTACCAAATAAAAAGATAAAAAAAAAAGAAACTAATACACCGTTATTAGTAATATACTAAACACGGAATACCTATAAGCAGATCATTTTAAGTCCTAGCAGAATCACTTCAGTGAAGGCTGCCCAGAATTAATGAAACATGTCTCAAGGACTTTAAGGTGGAACTCAGAATGAGATCTGAATAACATGGGGAACGTCCTCACGGTACTCCTCGGCACCCTGACGTTTCAAATTCGGATGACGCAACAGACTTATGAAAATTATTTTGAAGTTGATCTCTTCTAAATGAACGCAAGAACATGCTGGGAAATTCTTCTCTCAGGAAATTGACTTATCCTGCCTATACAGTCAGCATCGCATTGGCATTTAAAAGAATAGATTATGGAACTTGTTTTGAAGACATCGGCCGAGTGGATTCGATGAAAAATAACATTGAGAAATAATAGCTGAGATTCGATGAGCAAAAATCGCGCCAAGGCGGTTTTAAATAGACAGGACATTTTTCAGGACAAAAACGTTCAGGCTTACGGAATTATGCAGTCTTCAAATTTATGCTAGACTGAACAATATGCAAAGGATAATCGTTATAAAACTTATATCGTTAGATTTTTGACTTCTGCAGCCTGTAGTCTTCCTGTCCTAAACGATACGGCAAATGTTCTTCTGAGGGATGCATTCCTTGGAAAAAAGATATGACAGGAATGATAGGCACAATAAGGGTAGTGCTCTGTTTGATCAAAATTCAGTCCTTTGGTGGTGAAACTGGTGTGACCTCTTCAGGATGCAGGCCTGGGTGATGGTATATGGAGAACGTGCTCTGTCCAAATTACATGCCCCCACTCTCGGCCGTACCGACAAGATCTAAAGGAAACTTATACTTTTTTCTTAACTGCTACAATGACGCCTATAGAAACATTGTATGAGAAGTTGCGAGAAAAATTAACGGAAATTAAGATGGAAGAATTATCGGTCATATATTTTTAACAATTAACAATAAATGCTACATTAAATAATAAATTCAAAGCACAACGTCGTTTTCACAAGTGGAGTAAATAAATTGAATCAATTGGTATGTCTACTGCTAGGAAAGTTGGTTCACTGTGTCTGGTGCTTCTGCTATATATATATATATATTAAGAAATGGACAAGGTCCGACAATTTATTTATTAAAGACATATTTTATGTTTAACGTTGTTATTTTATAGATACAAGTATTTAAGCAAATGCTCTGTTTATGATAAACAGTATTAAATAACATTTACCGGCCTGAATGTCCGAGAAATTTTCATAGAAAATATTCGTTCTTTGACAGGATTCGAACCTGCATCCTATACGGAACCGTCATATACGCTGACGGGCCTTACCGCTTAGGCTACAAAGGAGCGTTCTGTAGACAAGGTCGAATTTACATTTGTTTACATTCGATACGCCAGAGCAGTTATGAATGTACGAGATTCATGGAAAATTGGAGTTTATAAGCAGTAAATTCGACCTTGTCTACCGAACGCTTCTTTGTAGCCTAAGCGGTAAGGCACGTCAGCGTATATGACGGTTCCGTATAGGATGCAGGTTCGAATCCTGTCAAAGAACGAATATTTTCTATGAAAATTTCTCGGACATTCAGGCCGGTAAATGTTATTTAATACTGTTTATCATAAACAGAGCATTTGCTTAAATACTTGTATCTATAAAATAACAACGTTAAACATAAAATATGTCTTTAATAAATATATATATATATATATATATATATATATATATATAGTTCTTCGACAAAATCCAAAGAAGGGTGTGTAAGGTTGTCTGTCCTAACCTGACATCTCGGCTTCAGTCACTTTCCCACCGCCCTGTCGTGGTTCTGTTCTCTCCTTTCTATAAACATTTTCTTGGATTTTGTTCTAATGCGCACTCCTTCTTGTTATCTCGATTGCATGAATTCAAGCGTAGTACTAGATTGGCAGCTAGGTCTCATCGTTTTACTGTTGAAATAGATGTAACCGTAAGTTCTATTCTAATAGTTTCTTTTCTCGCACTTCTCGCGCATTCTTCCAGTTTCTTACTTCCCTGGCGCCTAGGATCTTCAAAAATGTAAATGCAATATCAGTCGCCGTCTTCTGTCTTCCTGGAACTGTTCTTTAATTGTTCATTTTCATCATTCTCCTCACTTTCTATAACCCCTAAAGTTATAGTTGCTTTGCTTGAGGTGATTTTGTTTTAATACACAGGGCGGCAATATTAATAAATTAATCTAAAAGAAAAAAAAGTGTCTTTAAATGAGTAATTTATATTGACTGATTGGTTCGTTTTTTACGACTTATCAACCCTTTGCAGGTTATTTGAACCCGAAAATATTTTTAGATTGTAAGAATTTTTTTAGATAATAATGATTCATCAATACAAGCCTTAATATTTAACCCATATCTGGGAGGAGAAGAGATGAATTCATAGCATTCCGAACGATATTTAAGTAATATAACCAACCCAACTGAAATTGAAACTCGGCTCTCTAATTAACAATTCCGAGCCGTTATCCATTACACCACCCGCACATCCAAGCTTACAACACCTGGTATTCCCAAGCGGTCACCCATGTATT
Organism: Acanthosepion pharaonis; assembly: GCA_903632075.3. Classification (NCBI taxonomy): domain Eukaryota; kingdom Metazoa; phylum Mollusca; class Cephalopoda; order Sepiida; family Sepiidae; genus Acanthosepion; species Acanthosepion pharaonis. The sequence goes on from CAHIKZ030001480.1 coordinate 2,273,213, forward strand.
GACCAGGTATGGCGTTGCTTTACTTCGTCGATCGTACGGTAACCGGTGTTTCAACGTGATATGGCCGTAAGCATAGAATATCTGGAAATAAGTTCACCTAAAACACAGTTTTAAATAAATTTAGATTAAGAATGAGTCCGAATCAATTGTGGCCATTCAAAAAAAGAAATAAATGAAAGAGATCTCAGAAAGAAATATTTGTAATAAGAAAGACATATTTTTGTAGAAATATTAAACAAGAATCTATTGCAGTATGTTCGTTATATCATTCTCTGTGTATCTAATTATCTTTGTATCTATCAATCTATCTCTCTTCATATCTATCTATCTATCTATCTATCTATCTATCTATCTATCTATCTATCTATCACATGTTCATTATCTATCTAATTCCCTGTGTATCTATTTGCCTAATTCTCTTCGTATCTATTTTTTCCATATCTCTGTCTGTTCAGTTTTCACCATCTTTCATTCTTTTTTCTTTCTCAGTCTGTCCATATCTCTCTCTCTCTCTCTCTATATATATATATATATATATATATATATATATATATATATATATATATATATAAAAGAAAGAACAGTAAGATATATAATCCGGTGTTATTGATATTTTTTTATTTTTACAAAACAGTGCTCAATGTAAATTTACAGAACATAAATATTATAAATTAACTGATTTAAAATATGGTTTCTTCGCTACACAGTAATAACCATGTTTCAAAAAATGAAGCTAAAAACTTCAAATTTAATTATATAATTAAATTAAAAGCATTAGTTCGGTTTCATCTTCAAGCGAATTTTGGAATAACTTATTTTTAAATTTACTGAATTTTAAACGCACATATAAATTCATAATTTCCTGTTTCCAAGGATACAGAGAAATCCAATCATTCAGACAGGGGTGGTAGCGTGTTCATTTTTATTAACTCTTGTTGTATCAATTGTGAGTTTAAAAAAAAAAAGAGGTTAAGTTTAGGGAGGGTAGGGGTGTATTTTTCAACGAATTCTGACACCCGTTAAACGCATGTCGTCTGGGTTTTTTTTTATTATTAACGACAAAAAGTCTTTCAGCATTTTTTTCGTCAAATTTGTACTTGTATATTTAAAGATTCTTTCTAAAAGGTGTTTTTACATTAGAATACGTTATATTGAACTACAATTTTAAAATATTTTTACTCTTAATTACTAATAGACTATATTTCTTTTTAAATCAAGTAAATGCAATAGAATTACTTAAATTATTTAAAATTATTTTTTCATATCAAATATAAGTATGTATATTACCAGCTCCCTTCTTTTTTAAATATTATTTAAGGAAAATTTTTGACAATGACGGCAAAGAATAGCTATTTTATTTCTTTGATTCAGTAAATTTTTATTTTTTATAGACTTAGTAATATATACTTTCTCATGTATGCACAAAGGACATAGGTCATTTAATGACCTACATATTCTAGCTTTTCTTATTAATTTCCATTTTACTGTAGGTGTTTTATTGGTTCCTTTTAAGCGCCAGAAATATTTCGAAAGGGATGTCTGATTTCTGTATTTATTTATCCTAAATGAAGTTTGATGTTGATTGAACTTCTTTTTGAACTCATGGCTTGTGCAACCTATATAGATTTTTATATTTTCGGGATTCTCAAAAGATGTGATATTGCATTGATATACTAATGATTCCGTGCGACATTTATTTTGTAGAGGACAGTTATGAGGATTTCTACAGTTAGATAATTTTTGTTTATCTTCATCTGTTTTTATTTTTATATTCTCTAAATTTCTTTGGTTTTGGTCTAAGTGTTTATTGAAGATATTAGCATTATGTTTCTTAATAATTTTCTCTAAGTTTTCAGTACAGCTGTTACTGAATTTTAGTGTATTTTTATTGAAAATAGTACTTAGTTTACTATCACTAGGAAAGTGCTTTAACGATTAATGCAATGAATTTTTGTCCTAATTTGTCCTTTACTATTTGGTTGCATGGTGGTGTATACCAAATTATTTTTCAACTTCTGTTTTTTCTATGCTTTCCATTTTCCTTTTTTATATAAGTTAGTTTTGGGCTTTTGTAGCCACTATCTTTTAGAAATTTATTATAGAAATTAATATGTTCATAGAAAATCTTCTCATTTGCTGAATTTGTACTTATTCTTTTTTCGATAGATAAAGGTATATCCTTAATTATAGATGGAGGATGATTTGATTTAGGGTGTATATATAAAGGATTGGTATTGGGTTTTTTATAAGGTATGTATACATTTTTCATTAAATCTAATGTTATATCAAGGAAGCTAACTTTTTTTAATTTAGTGCTTACCGTAATTTTTAAGTTCAGGCTTTTAAATTCTTTATATAATACCTTTCAAATTTTATCGATTTTAAAGTTAGTAGAGTTCTTTATAACCATAAGTCCATCGTCTCTGTATAAACCAATGTCACTTATATTAATTTCACGGTACGCTGTGAAATTGTATAATATAAAAAGACCTATAAGATCAGAAGACTCAGCTGAGTCTAGTGATCCCATTGTGGTGATAAGAATTTTTATCCATTGCTCACCTTTATGTATCAGTACCGATATTTCGCATTTATAATAATGCACTTTTCTTCTTCTGTAATGTCCATGTACTGGGTAGCAAAGTCCAGCGCATTTATGAACAGTTCTTTAGATATTGATTGGTAATAATTTTCAATATCAAACTGCATTAGTGTACAGTTCGTTTTCTCCTTTATATCAGCAAACCAGTTAGTCACGTCTTTGGTATTAATTCAAAGTTTCAGGCCTATTTTTTCTTTAAATTGTTGATTTAACCTTTCAAGGATCTTTTTACTAATTTTTCTGATCTCAGGTCTTGTTGGGTTTATTATCCTTGTAGTCGGATTAGTCTCGAAATCTGCTTTGTGGTACTTTAAGGTGATATAGCACTCTTTTTCATTTAGGTTACCTACTCTATCACTAAACTTCAGTTGGTCTGGGACTTTTTATTGCTAGTATTAATATTCTCCACCATAATCACAGACAGACAAACACAGACGCAAAAGCGTGAAATCCAGGGTCACAAACTCATATCCATACAAAGAATATATATATATATATATATATATATATATATATATATATATATATATATATCAGTCTTGTCACTTTTCTTCCTCTTTCTTTCTCGGTTTTCTTATATCTGTCCCATTCTGTTCATAACTATCTGTCTTGATATTTAGTAATTTAACTTTGTAAGCTACATGGTACAAGGCCAAAGGCGTGGCTAGGTTTGAACTTCTTATTCAACATTCTAGGGTTTTTACTTGGTTTCCAACATCGACCGTTTACCTTATTGGAAAATACGAAACTATCTCAACTGCTTCGCAAGCCACAATATACATTGTTTCTTTTTACATTCATTATTCAGGATTATTAAAAAAGAATGAACCGATTTCATGGCGCATTGCTTCAGTTCTCAAGCATCGTCATAGGATGAGTCCATTTAAAAGAGAAGTTTTCTAAGTTTTGAATGGCTGCTACAGGGACGATATAGTCGCATCGTATCTCCGTCAATGTTCAATTGTTTGTTTACCCCCGGAATAAGGAGTCCTCAGAGTTCGCGAAAATAAATATGGTTGTCACGGTGCAGCGTGCTTTTCGAAGGCAATTCGGCATTAATCCGCCCTCTTCTAAGAAAATTCGATGGTGGTTTAAACAGTTTCAAGAGAGTGGGTGTCTGTGTAAAGGAAAAAGTCCAGGACGATCACGAGATTCGGAGGAACAAATGGGGAGAGTCCGTGATGCGTTTGAGGGTACTCCACGGAAGTTCACAAATCGAGCTAGCCGTGAGCTTACGATATCTCAATCCACTATCTGGCGTGTGCTAAGAAGACGTCTACATTTAAAACCTTACAGACAACGCCTCATTCAAACACTTACCAATACCTTACTCTTTGTACTTGGCCTGCGAGATCCCAGACCTCACTGTGTGTGATTTTCTTCTTGCGGAGATACGTAAAAAATCGCTTTTATGTTCCACGGCTACTCACTACCTCGATGAACTTAAACATCGTATAACAACAGCGATCAACTCGTGATATGCTGATACGCGTCTGGGAGGAATTCTTTTATCGCATTGATGTTGCCTGTGCTGCAGGTGGTGGCCACATTGAACACTTGTAAAACAGGAAATAAAAGTTGATTGCGAGAAGAGTACTTGTGACTTAGTTTTCTATTGCTTTTCCTTATTAAAATATTGTGTAATGAAATCGGTGTATTCTTTTTGAATAACTCTGTATAGAGGGAGACAAATTTTACTATAAAGACTGGGTCACTAACTAAGTAATTATAAGGAAGAGCTTCATAGAATTATCAAATAGAAAAAATATAAGCGTATTAAAGAGGGACATCCATAAAATATTTTTATAACAGAAATTAGCTTAATTATTTTATGTTGTTCAAAAAATAATGTCGCCTTTTTGAAGGCATATAAACATATTTTTAAATTTAGCCAGGCATTCATATGTTCAGTGCCCGTTGATATCATGCCCTGGATATGACGATAAACTACATCCGGTTTGGAGGAGCGTGGAACCACATCTTAATTGCTGTCGTTCCTAGATCCAACCTAACCTAGGGTAGTAACACCTATTAGGGTCCCAACTATGGGCAAATAGTTAACTTCCAAACGGGGCTCTATTATAGTAGAAATACCAGCAATACATTTTCATAATAAAAAAAATTACAAACAATTTATTTTAAAAAAATAAAATAAAATTTACATTTTTTTAAAGAAAATTACTAATGCTCCCAAGAAAATTAAATTTCGGCATTAAATGACCCATAAGGATGTTGATATGCCGCTAAACAAACAAACAGATCCCGTTGATGTACAGATTCAGATGGGTAGGTTTTCAGTACAGTGTTGTCCTTCTCCTAGAATGGTTGCAAATAACGACAAGAGATACGTCTGCTGAGAATTAGAAGTCCTGTCAGGATTCATTATTGGCGGCCATAATCTTAACAATATGCAGATAACACAGTGTTAATAGCAAACACATAAATTAAACAACAAGAATTCTTACAGTAAGTAGTGAAGGAAAACAAGAAGAAAAAACTAGAGATCCATTGTAAGAAGACACAAATGATAGTTTTTAGCAAAGGGAAGAGACCAACATGCAAATTACAGAATTAAGATAGCAAAATCAAACAAGTACAACAACTTACATATCTGGGAAGTGTTTTAACAGAGGAAAGATAGTGCGAAACTGATATCCAAAGCGCGTTGGGATAGCGAAAGATGTCTTCCAAAAGATAAACAAAGTATTAAGAAACAGGAAAATTACTCTTGAAGCAAAAAAAAAGAGAACTTAACTGTAATAGCAGACCGCCTACATGACAGTAAAAGCAGGACAATTTCCTCAAAGATGAAGGGAGTTGAAGCAATAGAAATGTGGTTCTACAGAAGGATACTGAGAATATCATGGAACGAACATTTTTAGAGAAAATGGAAACAAAAAGAACGCTTATGCTTAACATCAAGAAGAGACAGTTGAAATTTCTCAGGAGCATAATAAGGAAAGCGGGTTTGGGAAATTTGATACTCACAGGACAGATTGAAGCCAAGAGGGACAGAAGAAAACAATGGATAATTTTCCTGGCGAGTTTGAGTAAATGGATGACGGAACATGGCTTAGGAGATAAGAAAAATACAAAATGCATTAAGAGCTACAAAGGACAGGAAATTGTGGAGAGTCACGACATATAGAAGAAGAAGAAGAAGAAGAAGAAGAAGAAGAAGAAGAAGAAGAAAACAATGTCACATTAGCAGATGTACAAAAAGATTTGTGAATACTACTGAATACAATCAGTACATCTGCTACATACTGCTTTACTTTTAAAGCTTTTGCTCGTAAAAAAAAAATATGTTCTAGTAACCTGATGAAACAGAAATCTTAATCTGTTGAGGAAGATGTGATAAAATACCCCAACCTAAAGAATTTATTTAACTGAGTGTAAACTTGAGTTGTCAATCTGAAGAATAAAAGTTATTCTGGTGACGAAATCAAAACGTTTCATCTTTACTCTTGACTAATTCCTGACAATAAAGATTTGCTGTGATTGTCTTGTCTCGTTCTAAAATCGTGGAATAGACAAAACCTATCATATTGCACCGACTGCTCAACAAGATTTTACGAGGGTGGGGCTTCAGTTTAGATGAGGATATAGGTTTTCGCTCAGGATTCAAGTTTTTAAGAAGAAATAAAGGGATTAGTTTCACAGTTTTCTCACTGCTAATAATAACAACCGTGTTTTTTGGCAAATAAATTAAAAGTTTTTGGGTTTTTTTTTACATTTAAACACGCTTTCATTTTGTCTCCAAAAATGCGACATTACTTTCCGAACGGCTTTATATTTTATGCAGATTGAATAAATAATGAGATTGCTATAGATTTATACTTTATTGCATTAAATAAAATAAGTGATAAAAGTTGCATCACGGGAACAGAACGTAAAGAAATGTATTCAGGTGAAAACTCTTTAAAGCCGAATTTTCCACCGGTAATTACTATTGAAAATTAAGTTTTTAGTTAAAACTGCCATTTGCATTTTATAGAGAATTAGTGGAGTTGTCATTAGCACATAAGAAATAAATGATTGATTTATCTGAATGTTATCGTAATAAAAATAATTTAACAGTATTTACACACAAAACGTTGTAAAAGGAAGATTATTTGATAGAAATCTCTTCAGAGAGTAGAATAAAGCCTGTTTAAAATTGAACTATAGTGCGTAATGTTTTGTCTCTAATACAAACAAAACAAAGTTACTCGATTTTTTTTAATGATGTTCTGCGTATAAATGGATGTGAATAATTTCCGTTTGACATATTTCTGCTTGCTTCCAATGTCACTCTTCATTCATTACGAACAAATTTGTCGTAAAGACCGCGTGAAAATGTCCTGAGAATTGACTTGAGTTATAAGTCTAAGAGTGCAGCCATTGCAGAAAGAGAAAGGGGGAGAGGGAATATCCTAAATAATAAATCGGTCAGTCTAGCTCAGCTCAACTCATGACTGATTCTTTTTCCCATTAGCGCAAAAATCTAAGTCATTTAGCCTTTGTTGTGCTTTCATTCTTTAAGAACTGGATGCTAAACAAACGTGAGGAAAGACACAATACCGCGTGTTTGTGGCCTGCCTGGTCAGTTGACTCTTCTTCTTTTAGGTGCTTCAGGACGTGGGCGATCACGGCTCTTCACAACTTCCTATCCTTTGTAGCTCGAAGTAATGCCTGTCCCCTTACTACCCCTCTCAATCTGTCATCCATTTACAAAAGGTTCGTTATCTAATTTAGTCGATGTTTCCCTAGTCTCTCTTGCCTGCAATTGTGACCACGTGGCCGAGTGGTTAGAACGTACGTTTTCTGACCATGAAAACCGGGTTCGAATCTCACCATGGCCGATTTATCAGGAGGTCTGGAGGAGCTTTGGATAGTACATGAAAAATATATCACGGGTTGACAAAAGGATTGTGAGTAAAATTGGGGAGATGGAACCCATGGGAGCCGTCGGTGGTTCTGCTAGCACGAAGTCACAAGTCTCCGTGACCGAGGGTGCTAGCCTTGTTCAAATTGTTGATCACGCTAGATAACGCGCTCTCTCCCCGAAAATGAAACTAAGGATTGCTCAGCATAGTTACAATATAAACCACAAGTGGGCTCTTTGAGTGAACAAACACAAATGTGCCTGAGCAGGCATCTGCAATTGGGATTAGTTAGCCGTCGGATTTGAGTGGCTGCACGATTTTCTTGCCTGAAATATGTCCTCTGAGTGTCGAATTTCCATAGTCTACTTTCTTCGTTATGTGTTCCAGAAATTTCCACTGTCTCTTTCTGATTCTAAGTATAAGTATCTTTTTCGTTCCCCTTTTTTACCTAAAACTTCCTAATTGCTTACATGTATCGTCTATGATATTCTTAGCATTCTTCTGCAGGACCACATCTCTGTTACTTCAAGTCTTCTCTTCTTCTGCGAGGAAAGCCGTGGGGATCGCGGAAAACAATGCATAACCCCACCTAGAGGTAAATGGAAGGCGGAAGAAGGTTTGGAAGAGGTGACAAAAAAAAGACAAAATGTATTTAAAAGAGCTACAAAGGACAAAAAATTGTGGAGGGTCACGTCACATAGAAGAAGAAGAAGAAGAAGAAGAAGAAGAAGAAGAAGAAGAAGAAGAAGAAGAAGAAGAAGGATGAGGAGGGGGGAGGAGGGGAAGAAAAAGAAGAGATTTGTGAATACCACTGAATACAAATCAGTACATCACTACATACGAGGTTCATTCAAGAGGTTTTAAGACATTTTTTGGAGAGGTGATTATAATTTTCCTAAATTATTATAGTTTTAGTATAGACATTTAATAAGTTGACATGCCGACTTTTGTTATTATTGTGAGAACCTAACCTACCTACGAATGGACTATTCCACACTTATATAATGTGGCTACCAACTAGGAGTTGGGAGGTCCCCAGTGAGAGAAAGTACTTTCCTGTCCACGTTTACCGTTGTACTTCTTTTACCGAGAATATATTATTAAACCTTATATCCGAGTCCGAGTTATCTTTTATGGTCTACACCATAACAAATGGCGACGAAGATGAGATCCGTATTTGACAAATTAATTCCTAAACAGTCAAAAATATGTAACACGGAAAAAGGACCAAAAAAACGATTTCTCCCAGGTCAGAAATTTTTTATTTTAGAGTTTTCAGAATAATATGCTGTACTGGGAGGAGGGCACGATCACTAGCAGGATCGGCGAAATGATGTATATTATACAAGGACCAAGACATACACATAAAAGACATCTTAATCAAATTAGAAAATGGCATGAAATAGACTCTTATAACACACAGGATGACGTGGAAGAACCCATCGAGATCATTTACGGCACATTTGACCTCGAGCCCCCCGAAACATACACCTGAACAAAGAAAGTCGGAGAGAAAAAGGAAATTCACCGAACCTTTGACGATCAACCCAAAGAAGAAAAGGTATTAACCCTTTTACCAAGTAAAAGTCTTGGAAAGGGGTATTGTGGGAACCTAACCTACCTACTAATGGACTATTTCACACTTATATAATGTGGCTACCAACTAGGAGTTGGGGAGAACCAGTGAGAGAAAGTATTATCCTGTCCACGTTTACTGTTGTACTTCTTTTACCGAGAATATATTATTAAACCTTATATCCGAGTCCGAGTTATCTTTTATGGTCCACACTATAACAGTTATTCCAATTTGAAGGAGGCAGTTGTAAAACCACTTTTAAATACCCTACTAAACAAAGCTTCTCACAGAAGACAAGTTTGCAGAATGCAGTCAGGTTCTGAAGACAATTTCGAAGCTCGCTATGTTATAAAGCTACAGAAACGTATAAAATGTGCCAGACTACTTATGGATTAACTTGTATGAACCGAGCATCTGATTTCCGCTGGTAAAAGATTTGGACGATGGAGAGGATGTGAGAAACGATATGCAATGTGGGAGGGGATAGTATGGACATGGTTGAGAAAATTCCTAATTTTCTGGATTAAGATCGTCTTTAAAGACAATAAGCATAAATTGTGGAGTTGGAGCAGCAACTATACACGGAATTATTCATGGAGATTTGAACATGCTCAAAATTTGTGCTAAGTTTGTTCCCGGTGTGCTCAGTGACGAACGACAGGAAAGACTCCTTGGTGACAACAGGGAGCCATCAAAACTGTTCCTAACCCGCCTTACAGTCCATATCTTGCTCCATGTGGCTTCTGGTTGTTCCTCAAACTGAAAAAGAATCTCGCGAGTGGTCGTTTTAAAGACATTGAGTAGAGGAAGAAGGATGTGCCAAAGATCCTGGACACCTTCACTTTGGATGACTTTCATGGGGTTTACACGCAGTGACTAGAGCGCATTGAAGTGCATTGAAGTCAGAGGATCCTGCTTTGAAGAAATTACAGTTTTGTACTTCTTTGATTTTAATAAATGTCTTTCCTGAAAAAAGACTCAAAACTTCTGGAAGGTACCTCGTACTTCTTCACTTTTAAAGCTTTTGCCCAGAAAATATGTTCTAGTAACCTGATGAAACAGGTTTGATATTTTTAAGAAAATTCACTCACTCAAGGCATTAAAGCCACTAAAACACAAGGGGTGACTGGGTGCGGAAGAATTAGAAAACCGAAACTTTACTAAGGAGCGGGAACAAAGTAAGAGTATTCAGGAGGACAACAGATAGCGATTGATAGTACATTTAAATTTTTGCACATGAAAGTCGACTGGAATGCATGAAGCCGGAAAAGAATTCCACAAGCGAGAAGTGCGAGAAAAGAAACTTACGGGTATATCTATCCAACTCAATTGGAAACTGATGAGACTTCGTCGCCAGTCTAGTAAAGTCTACCGAAGAGCTCACCTGAACAATTACCATGAAAGTAGTTTTACAAATGGCACAGGGAAGCTACTTTTCGGCGATGGGAAAGTGACTTAAACCGAGATGCCAGATGAGGACTAATAATAATGCTAATATCTTTGGATTTTTATCAAGGATCTCTAGATATATAGCAAGAGCATATTTATAGTCGTTCAACATTTTTTTCTTTGTTTCTAATGAATTTTTTTGTTTCTAAATATTTTATTTTGCTTTTGGAAGGCTTCTTTCGCAATTCCAATAGATCTTTGGATTTCGGTGTCACATTTTCCGTCATCTATTATAACATTTCCCAGATAGTTAGATTTATTTGCTTGATTCTGATGTCTTCAGTTTATATCTTGTGTTCACATCTTGAGATCACATCTTGAGTTCACATCTTGCGATCACATCTTGAGTTCACATCTTGCGATCACATCTTGAGTTCACATCTTGAGTTCACATCTTGAGATCACATCTTGAGTTCACATCTTGAGATCACATCTTGATCTGTTCCTCTTGCTAGCGACCGTACATTCTGGTTTTTATTTGTTGTTGTTGCTGTTATTCACATTTGATGTCCTAGTTTGTTATAGGGGGATTGAGAAACGGATAAAAGATGAACGGGGTTCCAAGACGACAAAAAACGGTGATTGACGTTGCATTTAAATTTTTGAAGAGAAGCAAGTAAACGAAAGGGAGTTCCACTGTCGGGCAGTGCGAGAAAAGAAACTGTTGGGGTAGAAATGACGGTTATATTTCACTATTTCAAAAGTAAAAGGGTGGGACCTAGATACCAATCTAGTAGGGTGCTTAAAATAAGGAATTGGGGAACTGAGGAATGGATAAAAGATGAACGGGGTTCCAAGATGACAGAAAATGGCGATTGATGTTGCATTTATATTTTTGGAGATTGTAGTTATCAGGGAAGCAAGTAAACGGGAGAAGAGAGTTCTACTCTCAAGAGGTGCGAGAAAAGAAACTGTTGGGGTAGAAATGGCGGTAACAATTTCAACAGTAAAAGGGTGGGGCCTAGATGCCATTCTAGTAGCGCGCTTAAATTCCCTCTTTCAACTTTCTTTTACTACCTTGTCCAGGAGTTCTTGCAGTTTTATTTCTGTGTTTGCCATCAGCTTGGTTAGACCTTTACTCTTTACCACAAGCACCAGTAAATAGGGTTCAAGCTTAGATAAAGGCCAGAACTTCGAATGCTGATTTTTAATTCAGGAAGACTGGCCAGGTACTGTACTAGACTAAACTTTATAAATATGAATACCACAGTTAGTATAAGTTTATGAATGCTAGTAATGTTCATAATAACGCTCCTAATAGGACAGAACTCACGTTAAAACACCGAATCTAGTCCAACCACCGAAGTTAAACAACATTAAAACTGATCAGTACTAAAATGGGTAACCACTGAGGAATACCAGGTGCTGTAAGCTTGGATGTGGGTGATCTAAAGGATAACGGCTCGGAGTGAGAAATCGGAGAGTCGAGTTCGAATTCCAGTTGGGTTTGTTATATTCACTTACGTGCAATTACCCTTGGGAGAGGTATAAATCCTGTTTCCCCTCCCAGCTATGGGTTAAACAGTAAGAATTGTATCAGAAAACTGTTACTATCTCCAGAAAATTCTTACGATGTAAAAATATGTTTCGGATTTACTTTCTGATTTTATTTTTTTACTTTATCGTCATATCATTTCCTTATGGATCATTTAATGCCGAAAATTAATTTTCTCAGATGATTTGAAATAATAAAAATAAATATTATTCTGCTTAAACAATTGGATACATGGTAGATGATACTAAGCTTTTCTGCCTATATATGTTTGTATGGGCATAATTATTAGATGCGGTGATATATGTGTTTTATGTTATAGTTTTATTGAAGTTATATTTTGGAATACACTTTGATTTCTTTAAAACATTATAGGATATTATATGGATTAATGTCATGAAAGAGTTTTCTCATGTTGGTTGTTTGGTTGGTTGATTTTTTTTAGCGACATATCAACATCTCTATGGGTTATTTAACGCCAAAATCTAAATATTTTGATCATAATTGTATGCCTTCAACTAGAGATAAAATCATTTTGCTATAAAATGTCTTGTTGCTAATTGTACTATAAGATGAATTGTTGGACATTTTGCTTTAAAATTGTATTGTTGATAATTTTGCTTTACAATTATATTGTTGATAATTTTGCTATAAACTTGTATTGTTGATAATTTTGCTATAAAATTGTATTGTTGGTAATTTTGACATAAAATTGTATTGTTAATAATTTTGTTATAAATTGTATTGTTGATAATTTTGCTATAAAATTGTATTGTTGATAATTTTTCTTTAAAATTATATTGTTGATAATTTTGCTATAAAATTGTATTGTTGATAATTTTGCTTTAAAATTATATTGTTGATAATTTTGATATAAAATTGTATTATTGGTAATTTTAATATAAAATTATATTGTTGATAATTTTGTTATAAATTGTATTGTTGATAATTTTGCTATAAATTTTTATTGTTGATAATTTTACTATAAATATATATTTCTGGCAATTTTTATGCAAAATCGTATTGCTGGTGTTTTCACTATAAAAATGTATTTTTATACTTTTATAGTGTTTCCTTTTTGTTTGGGGGTTTAATGTTTGCCTATATCTGGGACCCTAACAGGTGCTACAACCCCAGGTTAGATTAGACCTGGGAACAACAGCAATTAAGAGGTGATGTCATGCTCCTCCCGATCAGTGGCCTTGCTGCTGGATGTAGTTTATCGTCATACCCAGGACTATGTTTCTGCTTTAAATAATCTGAAAAAGGTTGTTAAGCTGTTAAAAAAAAACCCAAATCAATGAAAACTTAATAGGAGTATCTTCAAGAAGAAAAAAGAACAAGGCTAGAGATAGAAGCGAATCATTTGAATCTACGAGCAGACACCAATCGACTACCCGATCACCAAAGACAATGACAACATAAACCAGAGTATAAGCCAACATTTTTTTAAAAAAATACATCAAACGAAATCAGTAAATCTGATCAATAAAGCGAGTTTTCAAGGGAAGGGAAATAATTTGCGCGCAGCAGAATTGCGGCTGGAGGGAATCGCTTTGGACGGCTCAAATAATGGTGGGTGGGAATTAATTAAGTGGAAAATCGGTCAGGAAAACAATTGTGAAAAGTGTGTGTACACATCCATATGTATGGGCACACGCTCAAACGCACATAGGCACATGCCTTCCAGTAATATTCCCACGACACACACATGTACACAAAGTAGCCAGATAAATATACGAATAAGATACTCCTACAATGTATTAGCCATACATTGATGAATTCTTATATACGTTTACAAGCACTCAACCTGTGATTCTACTGAAGAACGACGCCATTTTATTTGCCACCCGATGAGGGAAAACATAAAGTCGAGTTGAAAAAAAAGAAATGTATAAACATATAAATAAAATAAAAAATATAAGGGGAAGTTATAAGAATTGCCAAGTTTCTGCCGTAAAAAACCGTCAAAGCTATCTACGGCCTTCTTTTAATGCAATGTGGAGGCGCTTCCTCGGTTAGAATCTCCGGGGCCAAATACGTTTTATTTGTGCTGTGTCTAGTCAGGCGAGATCCTAGATAAAAGGCTATGGACCAATGGTTATATCTCACAGTTGGTAAGGGTTCGTCACACTCTGATGTCCCATTGCTGCATCTTGTGCCAGACTAAACCAAACTCAGTAAATAGCAGTACTTGCCTTCTATCGAACGAAAGATTTTGATTTTTTTTTTTTTTTTTTTTTTTTTGCCGTGTCTTTTCGGGAGAAACACGGCTGAAATGGTCAAAAGGCCAAGGATCAATGATCAGATCTAAGAATTGCTCAAGGATTGTCCTGCCCTTGTCTCCCATTGCTGCAAACTTCTGTCCGACTAAATCAAAATCAGTAAATAGCTATAGTTGTCTTCCGTCGAACGAAAGATTTTCAGAGACTCGCAAGCTGTTGCTAGTAAGATATGTTCTTAATGTTCGGCTTTTGAGGACTTGTGTAGAACAAGACAATTAATATCTGCAAATATATAAACCTCTCGATATTATTTGTCTCTTTGTCTTACACTCATATTTATTTAATGACACAATTAGTGAATAAAGATAAAAGGAAATCTTATCTTAGCCGACGTGTTTCGTCCCCTGACGGACATTATCAAGATAAATGTATGGATTTATTTTGTGACAAGTATTTATATATAAGAACGAAGATGTTATTGGTTTTTCAAAATCTTTAAGCATAGGAATGCACATAATGACCAAAATCGCTTATCTTCCCCGAAATTTCATTACTGGGACGCTTCAGGTATCGAAAATTGAGCCTGATCTCAGTCTTAGTGCAATAGAATGGGCACTGCTTTCGGACGTGGTGGAGGGTGATTACCCCATTGGAGCCGAGCTACTATACTGAGATTTACCCAAAACATGAATGGCTGAGGTTCTGGTAAAATGTACCCAGTCTACCCCAGATGTCTACCAAAATGTGAATAAGCACAAACGATCACAAAGTTTTAGTCGTTGTGCCCTCCGGCCTTTTTCAGGTGTTTGTCAATCGACAAACATCTTAAGAGGTTTGCGAGGTACGTTGTGATAATAAAAACAAAAGCTGAGGGCGACATTACTCCTCGTCGCAGAAATTCGGACAGAAATATCACGAGCAGTTTGGCTCACACGTTAGCATAGAGAACTGAGGACCCAGGTTTTTGTGGTTCAAATGAAATTGATAATGTTTAATGTAAATCACCTGCAGTCTATACTTCTGAGATATGGGATTGTAACTGTTTACACTATTTACATTGTTCAGACTATTGTCTTCATCTTTATTGTCATATTCACGACGTTTGGAACCGTTATGCTCTCCGACCATCTTCAGGTAATATCCGTTGGAATTTCGAATCTAACACTTTATTTGATCTGCAAGGGTAGATTGTTCTAATTTTATTGGATATCTCAGTTTCAGTTAATTCTCGTTAGTCCACTCAGATCTCCAAGATTTTGTTCCCTCTGCTGTGGCCAGGTATTGAACTCACAACTCTTTGGATCATGTCACCTTTTTGGATTACTCAACCAATACTTTATCCCACTGGGCCACGTGTCCTTGGTGAATATGGCAATAAAGATGAGGACAACTGTCCGAACGATGTAAGTAGTGTAAAAAGTAAATCGCTAACATGAGAATAACAGAAATTGGCTTTAAAAGTGTTTTCTATAGAATTTAAACTTTTTAACCATACTCGACAAAGTTACTTTCCAGTGGCATTTCACGTACAAATAAGTGTAATTCACCTGCAAGATTCGAAGTCCATTTTAAAATGGACTTCGAATCTGGTAGGTGAATTACACTTAATTCACGACGCTATTTTGCGGGAGATGCCATGTAATTTCGTTCCAGGTTAACTGTTTTGTTTTCTGTTGATGTTTGTAAGCATATTTTGACGATTTCCTTGACAGCTGAATAAAAAGAATGTGTGTGAAATCTGTTTGGGAACAAACTGCTACTGAAACTTGTAAAGGCACGAAAAACTTTTAAGTTTTCCAGATTTGGGGCCAGGAATGATTCTTACTGCCACATTTACGATCCAGAAATAGAGCAAGCACCATACCAATAGAAAACACCAAATTCGTCAAAACCCGTGAAGGGGTGGCGAATACCCGAACTATATTGATTTTTCTTATCTGAATGGGATCGTGCACAAGGAATTTGTCAGCAGTTTTATTCTGGGGCGGGGGAGGGTTGAGAAGACTGAGAACTTTATGGAAAATAAGACCCTGGATATGGAGTAGAACTAACTGAATCCGTTACCAAGACTATTCCTCCACCCCACATGTCCTTTGAGCGTCCAGCAGTTTTGGGGCCTAAACCAACATAGCAGGCCACAATATTTATCCGAGTTTGCGCCATGGAACTTCTGTTCCTTTATACGAAATATGACCAAAAAGGGAAACGTTTTACTGACTTAAATCAAAATTCAGATTTAGACAAAATCCTCTCTGTATAGTTCCAAAAATGGAAAATATTTCGAGACTAGGGAATTCACTTAAGTGACAAATGAATATCAAATTTTTCATGCTTATAACCGAATAAATTTTAAATAATTACAGTTAAGATTTTTTAAGCCCTCGTACGAACACACTGACACACACACATGGAGGGTAAATGAATTGCAAAATAGAAACAAATTCTATGTAACATGTTTCTTCAAGGAGTTCACCAGACTAAAATAATTTTCTTATCGATGGAACTATAAGTAAGTAAGAGAAGGATGTACAGCCTGATCGACTTCATTCAGAAGTGTCTGTCTAGACACATCTGATGCCAGAAATTTTAAATTTAAAACTTACTCTCTCTACAGCCTCAGTGTTCCTCTCGGTGTATAATTATAACGTATTTTTGTCTATATTTTCCTCTTCTCCTCCTACCTCCATACAATTCCATCAATAAGAACATTATTTTAGTCTTTCTAAAGGACGAAACGCGTTACATAGAATTGTTTCCATTTTGTCATTCAATTACCCTCCATTGCCTGATATATAGTTTATATATCATATTTTTCTCTTTCTTTCTTTATCTCTCTCTCTCACGCACACACATGCATGTATACATACATATATATATATATGTGTATGTGTGTGTGTGTGTGTGTGTGTGTGTGTGTGTGTGTGAAAAGTGTATATAAATATAAATAAATATATATATGTATAAACATTTATATATTATATGCATGGTACTTATTAGAAAGCGCTCAATATCAGAATAGAGCTAACATATTTGGTTGGATAGATGTGAGTTTTGTGACCCTGGGTTTCACGCTTTAGCGATCGTCAGCTGACGATCGCTAAAGCGTGAAACCCAGGGTCACAAACTCACATCTATCCAACTAAATATATATATATATATATATATATATATATATATATATATATATATATATATATATATATATGTGTGGATATAAACCAAATAA
Organism: Acanthosepion pharaonis; assembly: GCA_903632075.3. Classification (NCBI taxonomy): domain Eukaryota; kingdom Metazoa; phylum Mollusca; class Cephalopoda; order Sepiida; family Sepiidae; genus Acanthosepion; species Acanthosepion pharaonis. The sequence goes on from CAHIKZ030001480.1 coordinate 2,290,651, forward strand.
TTTGATATTAGCAACTGTATAAACATGAGTTAGCGTGCATAAACAGAGAAGTGAATAAACATTTATTTAATTTATAAACAAAACAGTGCTCAATGTAGTTAGACAAAGCTAAGAAATATATATTAATAAATATCCATATACCTACGTTTCTAGTGCAAATTAAAGTTTCATGGTTTTCTCAAGTCGTCAGGCTTTTAAAAAGAACAACCGTAATAAGTATTTCATTCACAAGTTCGTGCCTGATGACGTGGGACAGCCATGAAAATTTAAGTTGCTCTACAAACGTAGGTATATGTATATTTATTAATATATATGTGTGTGTGTGTCGGAGTGTAGGATTTGTATATTCCTTTTCCTGTATATATAAAAAATTAAATTTTAAAGAAACATCTATTTTGAAAAGAAGATTACTAATGAATTTGGCTAGCTCAGTTTTTGTGAAGTACTGAGCTGACTCATTTTATAGTTCACCAATAGAAGAGTTAACCAATCAGAAAGCTCAAAATATTCAATCCGACGTGTATAAAGGCAGCCATTTTGTTTTTTTCTCCCAAATTATCCTTACTGCCAATCTGATATCGAAGACTTAAAGAATTACTTAACAGCCGCTACTTTCTCTGAATCTTCACTGCCAAACTCTGATATTGAACACATTACGGATTTCACTGGATTCCATATTCAGAGACTACGGCAAACATGGTCAACATTACTTCAGTGAGCTAGCCAAAATGAGCCAATGAATTTGGCCCATTTTGGCTAGCTCACTAGTACATAAATATATCCAAAAAAACTGCAACAGCTGTGCCCTTTGAAATTCACAATCTGACAAATGACATATCTTAATTATAAGATGAAGTTAATGTGGAAATACAATTTTATCATTTTGATTTTTAATCTTTTTAATTATTTTAATTCGTCAATTACACTTCTGATTTTTAATAATATTGATTCGTTAAATTCATTTAAAACTACGAAGCCTATATTTATCATGTTCTCCGAATTTTTGTTACATTTTAACAAGAAGGCAATCGTCGTTTTAAAGTTTAAAATCTGTCGCCGCTTCGTTCATCATTTTTAAACAAATAGTTAATTTCATTATTTCTGGGAATATTACATTCAGGGATGAAAAATAAAAATTGATTTACGATAAAAATAAAATATTTTATATAGGGTACACTTTGTTTATTTCTTAACTTGTAGTTGTAAACGTTGCAGAGACTAACAAGAAAACGCGAATAAATTTCTCACATATAAAATGATTGTTTATTCACATCCTGACATTTTCAATGAATATTGGCGAGTGAGAGCGTGTCCTTGAGTGTTTTCTCCGAACGTGGATTCTTCTTCTCGAAAGGATATGGGCAATTCTCTGTCTTTTCCCTCTCGGCTGGTATGCGTGTATATCTTCCTGTTGTCCTACGTATGTACATCCTAAGCGCAGCAGGGTCACCCATCTGTTTACATGTGCGAGTAGTCTCTGATATCTTGCACTGCGTGAGTCTGCACCTGATGGCTTCCAGGTGAACCCGCTGATTCACTTGTCTTCTCTGATGTTCTAGTGTGATAAGGAGTGTTTTGGTATTATCTGGGGTAAGTCTTGTATATATCGAGATCATCACAGATCAAATTATCTTACAGCAAAGGTTCCTTATTGATATTAAATACCACCACTGGTATTTCCTGGCCTGAATCACAAACCATTCAATAAAGGAATAATCACAGAAGAATTAGAAAAATTACTTTCTTGTTAGATAACTCTTCAGTGTTAAAAAGAATCTCCTTTTCTACAATTAAGCTTTAAATAAAAAAAAACTCATGACGCAAAAATTCTTTTTCTTTTACTATGGGCCATTTCTTTTGAGAACGTTGGCAATCATGGCTCTCCACAATTTCCTGTGCTTTATAGCTCTTAGTAAATTTAGTCTTTTGGGTATCTCTCCTAATCCCTGTTCTACCAACCATTTACACAAGCTCGTCCTGTTTCTTCTTCTATGTGCCGTATCTCTGTAGGACGTGGGCGATCATGGCTCTCCACCATTTCTTCTCAATTGTAGCTCTTAGTAAATTTTGTTTTTTGCTGTCTCACCTAATCCCTGCTTTGCTAACCATTTACACAAGCCCGTTCTGATTTTCTTGTCTGTGACGTGTCCTAACAGGACGTGGGCGATCATGGCTCTCCACAATTTCCTGTGCTTTGTAGCTATTAGTAAATTTTTACTTTTTGTTACCTCTCTTAATCCATTTTTTGCCAATCATTTACACAAGCTCATCTTGTTTTTTCTTCTATGTGGTATGTCCTAACAGGACGTGGGCGATCATGGCTCTCCACAATTTCCTGTGCTTTGTATCTCTTAGTAAATTTAGTCTTTTGGGTATCTCTCCTAATCCCTGTTCTGTCAACCATTTACACAAGCTCATTCTGTTTCTTCTTCTTATGACGTATCTCTGTAGGAGGTGGACGATCATGGCTCTCCACAATTTCCTTTCTTTTGTAGCCCTTAGTAAATTTTGTTTTTGTTTTTCTGTCTCTCCTAATCCCTGTTCTGTCACCCATTTAAACAAACCCGTTAAGGTAACTTACGTGCTTTATTAAAATTAACCTAATGTCATCAATACACATCATCAATACACGTCTTCTTTTTGTCGAAAATGTCTGTGCCTGTAAAATATAATTAAAATTAAATAAAAATGTTACATTTATACTTTTTTAAATAATTTTAAGGCATCAATATTATTTTGGAGAAAAATGAAACATAAATGACTCATTCAAATAATTACCAACATTTTTTTTTTTAATTCGTTACTTCAAATTAATTTCACCTACATAGGGACCCTAGAGAAGATAGGATTGGCACTTTACCCCACCACCCACCACCCCCGCAGAAAGGTTTATGAAGTAACATTTTGTTGTAATGAAGTCGATGTTACCTAGTTTGGAATTTTTTCTTTTATTTAAAGGAGCGGCAAATTTTACGTTAATACCAAGCGGCGAAGTCAATACGTACACTAGGGATTCCGAAGAGTGTAACGTTGGCGTATTTCTTTTTGGCTATCTATTTTGGGGTCTGAGTTTCGAATCACAACAAGGTTCTTTTTTTTTTTTTTTTTTTTTTTTTTTTACATGTATATTTTTTGGGTCCCCAATTAAATTCAGATAGCGTATTGTATTTAAATAAGAACAAACAGAATTTTTTTGTTCCGTTATTACTGCATTCAAACGCGAGAAGGAAGGAAGGAAGCAAGCAAGCATGATTATTGGATGACTGTCGATTAATTAATGCTTTGAGAGAAGCAAAAAGAAAATTCCTGAATGTTTCATACGGACCAGCAGACACTTCTATAGACTACAGTTCCACTGGCTGAAAAGCCTAGTGTCTAACTGGCGACAATTTCTGGAATACATGAATCAATAAAATGCAGTTTCGTGTGTTAACGAGAATAGAGTGTCGCCTTTACGAAGATATTATGTCGTTCAATGTTTATAAGTCAATTCAGGAGCTCATAATACTGCATCCTCCATTATCAAGGCGCTGGGTGTATCGCTTATATGATTTTATTCTATACAATTGAAAAAAAGAAAAGCAAGTACAAGAGAGAAATAGAAAAAGAAAAACGTAATGTGAATCTACGGAGAAGGAATTCAGCTTCAGAATTTTTTACTTTTCTTTCTTTTTTTTTGTTTTGTTTTGAATAAAATTATTTGTCGTTGTTTTTTATGCATGTCGCATTTTATTTATTTATTTTACATTAAAGTTTCAGATAGACTTCCGTTCAGATATTTCACGAACAAAACAGCAAGGAAAAAAAAAGAGGAGTGGAAAGCAAAAAACGCGCGTACATGTAATTTTAGAGTTAACGTCGAACGCCTTAGCGATTGTTTTATTCGTTAAAATTTATTTAAATGACATGCGCGCTACTGTCATCTTCCGTCATTCAGTCTCAGCACCAAACAATACGAACAATGCGACAGGCGCCTCGGGGTCCTTATGGTGATCTTTCTACTGTCCAAACTCAAAGATAGAAAAAAAAAAGCAAGAGTGAAAGAAAGACAGTGCCGTATGGATACATGGTTTACAGTCTTTGATGCTTTGCACATATTCAAATCATTATTTTCAATATGCACATTTTGAAGGAATTTGTCACAACCACATTTTCCATAACACCCTATTCTGTCATCTTTGACCTCTTCTCTATTTTTTCTATTTCTTCCTATCTTTTTCTCTTTCTTTTATATATATTATTTCGACCTTCCTCGCATACTTCTCTGGTACTCCTTCTCTCTTAATGTATCATGTACTTCTTTTTCTTTTTTTTTTCTTTTTGTTACACCTCCCGTCTCTCAATCCTTACTCCTTCTCATTTCATCCCCCTTTCCTTTCTCCTTTTTCTTGTATTCTTCTTTTTTTTTTCCTCTGCTGTCACGACTCCTAACCTTTTCTCTGGCCCTTTGACCTTCTCTTTCGCATAATTTCTCAATTTCATTTTCCTCCCCTTCATCTTATACTACTCCCCACGCTCTCTGTAATTAATTTCTAGTCTTTCTTCTTCATCTCTTTTCGTCAATCTCCATCTCTTTTCATGTTTCTACCTTTCCTTTTCTTCTTCCTCTTTTTATCTCCCCACTCCCGGCACAATAATTTTCTTTCTTCCTGTCGATTCTTCTCCCTATTATTTTATATCGTACTTTCTCTTTCCATCTTTCTATCTTTCTGGCTTACTTGTTAATGAGTCTACTATCTCCATTTAATGTTTATCTCCGCTGCATTTGTAATACATTTACCTATTTCACAAATCTTGTTATTCAAAAGATTAAACAGTTACCCTTAATAGTGTAATCATTAGGCCATCGCCCAAACTCGTTTTTCTGGTTGAGGACCAATTCTAAATCCCAACGAAACTGTCCACTTCAGAATCGCCCAGTAAACTTCACTTATTTAAAATTTATCAAATAGTGAAGTGATTTGCTGTTAGTTAATCTTTGGCGAAAACCTCCAGTTGCTAATGAAACCCAATGAGTATTACGAATAATTATTTATTATTACCATTTATTTCAGACTTTGGAATTCAAATCGATCACCCACTCTAAACCAGAAGACCAGATCTAGTCACCATAAGCAAAGAGAAGTGCTGTATTGTGTTGTTCTATGACACGTGACCTGTAGTCAACTTTCTCCAATGGTTTGGAGTAGCGATTTTCCAATCGTAACTTAGATGTGGCACAAGGCCGAAAGTATGGGGCACCCAGTGAGGATCGAACTCACTACTCATTCGTAAATGTGCTAGCGAGACAATTACACCGCCTCGGGGTACCCTCCAATTGTTTGGAGTATGCCATAACAGAAATATCCATCATAGCTTTAAAATCTGGGGTCAGTTATTTCATTTTCTCCCCCGTTTTCTTGGTTGTCATTGAAATTTTAGTCCTAGCTTGGGCTGAAAAACACCGGATCCAAGTCTCGACAAATTCTGTTTCTTCCGAGCGACTTAAAGATCATATCGGAGACGCCGTAAGAAGAAAATTTGCCTGATTGTAATTGATGATATATCAGCAGATCATGAAGTAAAACTCATTTTTTTAAAAAAAATGAAAAGCTTGTAAATATCTCTGATTTGCCAGAGAAGTTTTTAAAAGTTGTGAAGTAACAGTTAGCAGTTGTATGTTTTTCGTATGCCAGTAATGGTAAACTAAAATTAGTCCTGATGCGCCGTACTAAGAGCAATGGATATGAAGCTCGTCAAGCAGACAATTACTGTTGCGAAATTGATCCTTACAGAGTACGCTACAATGATGTCCGTGTGCTAGACTAAACAGAGTAAACACTAATGTATATATTTTATCAAATATGAAAAGTTTATGAAAAAAAAAACGAAATTATTCGATTTTCTTCATAGAACATCTATTAAAAAATCTTTTAATGAGTTTTAATAAAGTCAGGGTGTGAAAAAATACCAAGACAGTTGAAATCTACACAATCTTCCTTTCCCTTTAAAATATCGCGATAGTTTGGGCGTTTATTTTAGTCTTTCTGCTTTCAGTGCAGTGTTATGGATTTTCAAGCTAGTCTGTAAAAAGATAAACGCCATAAATCAATTTGTAAGTGTCTTGATATTCATTGGAGTCATATTTCATTTAATTCAACATATGGACTCAATAAAAGAATGTACAAGAAAGTTTTAATCTTGATTTTTTAATATTCATATGGATATTTAAAATTTTCCTTATGTTAACAAAGCTAAAAGATCACAATCTATATGATAATGTGAATATATATATATATATATATATATATATATATATATATATATATATATGCGATGGATGAATTGTGGCCATTTTATATGTTTAATTTTGCGCATGCGCGTTGTTTGTTTTTGATTTTGTCGACTGTACAGTATAGAAGGCTCAGTTAGGCACCGTCCTTGAAAAAAAGAGCACCATAACGCAATTCACTGCGCCAGAAATTTGGAAACGGCACGCTGTGCTGCTTGCCATTCGCGCCGAAAGCTCCAATACGAACATTTTAGAGTATTTGAGCGTGAATCTGATGACAGTACAGAGGATTTGGAAAGAGTTGGATAATGGAAAATAGATGTCCATTGATTAGTTTTGCGAAATGTATTTTTTTCATCCAGAACAGTATTCCAAATTCATTGTAAATTCAATTCTCATCGTAAATTGCCGCCCGGAAATAGAAAACTTCCTCTTCAAAATACTCCACAAGTTTTCTATCAGTTAATGATTGGGGAAGCAAACCAATCCCTTCTTCCAACGACTGTCTTTGAAACCCTTTTATATAAATATTCATTAGTTTTCTTTTCACTAATGCGGTTTCTGTTATTTGGCACAGTTCTTTATCGGTGATTCTGTAGCGCCAGTCACAAATTTCTAAGAAGTGTGGCCATTACCACTCGCTCAAAACCATTTTAACCACTGATCTTAAAAAGCGGTGCAGACAGAAGACAGTTTAGATATTTTCTGAACGGGTTTAAAATAGTACTCGTTGCACAGTCAGATTCGAATGTTTTGGTGTGTTTTTTTAATTTATTTGATTAGATTTTTTTGTAGGTGGTTTAATTATTATTAATATTTATCATATTGTTTAAATATTATTTTTAAACAAACTTCTTGACGTAAATCTTTTAATATTTTGCGATAGTTTGAGAAGAGTGCGATTTGAGAAAAAAAAGTTGAACAATATTTAGCAATATTCCGACAGTATACAAATATAAAGAATATTTTTAAAATACAAGATTTTTACAAATAACGCTTGTCTTGAAAAAAAACGGTTGTACTGGTAATCAACGCGACAAAACGAATGAAATGCAGCCAGTGTGAAAAGAATGCAACTGAAACGCGAGTATCAAGATGGGGACAGCGTTAATCTTGAAATTTCCGTTAGTTGATTAGTTAGTGAAAGCAATTAATCAAACAGTTTACTATAAATCTTATGGAATTCATCCGTCATTTTGTTTATCCACTCCCCCGATGTCTGACATTAGTAATTTGCATATGTAATTATTTTAAGACATTTTTTTATGTTTATACGTTCTTTTTATAGATACAAAAATGTATGTAAATGCTCTATTTATAATAAACAGTATTAGTAACATTTACCGGCCTGAATGTCCGAGAAATTATCATAGAAAATATGCGTCCTCCTACAGGAATCGAACCTGTATCCTATATGCAACTGTCATATAGCCTGACGTGCTTTTACCGATTAAGCCACAGAGGAGCGTTTCGGTTAGCAAGGTCGATTTTACTGTTTTTAAACTAAAATTCTCCATGATTTTCTCTCGTACATTCATATCTACTCGATGCGTATCCAAATGTAAACAAATGACGTCACACATTATGAAATGGACAAAGAACTTATAATTATAATTATCGGACTTTGTCCATTTCATAATATATGTAATTATCTTCATAAGTTTTAAGAGATGAAAGTTCAGTGGATTCTGAATATTTTTCAGAATGTGTACCTTAAGATTTGTGATAATACTCAGTTGTGCTTAGTTTAATTTGTAACATCTACAAATGTAGGTAGAAAAAAGCAAATTTTTCTAAAATAGCGAGGCTCACAAATCACTGCACGAGGTCGCCTCTGGTAGGAAAGGGCTCAGAGGGGTAGTAAACACCGGCCCTGAGATACAGTGTTTAACAATGTTCCGACAGGATATCTGTCTTCTTTAAGTTTAAAAAAATATTTTTTTAAATTAAATTTTAAAAAAAAATGTTTAAAAATTGCAACAGATATAAAAAAAAATTTTTTTTTTTAAATACAAATCTTTATACAAACGTCGCTTGTCTTGAGAAAAACGGTTGTACTAATAATCAACGCGACAAAACGAATGAAATGCAGCCAGCGTGAATGGAATGCAACTGAAACGCGAGTAACAAGATAGGGACAGCGTTAATCTTGAAATTTCCGTTAGTTGATTAGTTAGTAAAAACAATTAATCAAACAGTTTATTATAAATCTTATTGAAATCGCCTGTTTTGTTCATCCCCCCCCCCTGGATGAAACGTTAGTGGTTTGCAATTGCGATTAACTTCATGTCTTATAAGGTTTAAAAAGTCGATAGATTCTTGATATTTTTTTACATTTTAACCATTGAACTTAGAAAGTGGCTGTATATAGTGGAGCATTGTCGTTCATAAATATTAAATTCTTTTCGAAAGTGTTAGTCTTCTTGAAACAGGCTTCACGTGTGCCTTCTGATAATCAGTATATGCCAAAGCTGTCATCTTAATCTCTGGAACTATCACCTATAATCTCACTCCAAGTAAAAGGCTTTATTATGACTTTTCTATAAATATTTTCATAGTAATTCTTCCGATAAGCTTTCTTCTTTGGTACCTAATCTTTATGAATTTCAGCGTAGTAATAAATTGGTGGCAAGGTCTCATCACTTTACATTTGAAATAGCTAGATGAAACCGTAAGTTCTATGCTAACAGTTTCTTCTGTCGCACTTCTCGCTTGTGAGTCTCTCTTCCGGCTTCTCGCTTTCCAGTCAACTTTTTCTTCAAAAATTTAAATATAACGTCAATCCTTATCTTATGTCTTCTTGATTTCTGTTCTTTTATTGTTCTCTCTCCTTAAAAATGTTTTCTTTCCTCATATTCTCTCATGCTCGGTAACTTCTTACGGCTTAGTGGTTTTATTGTGTTGCTTGGGGTGAAATAATTAAAAAGTAAAATTAATTTTACTTTGTTGACAACCTTATTAAGACGTTTTTTCGAAATTAAATTCTCAACCTTTAATACCATTGGTTTAGAGCAGCGTTTCTCAACCGGTGCGTCCGAGTGCCCTAACGCGCCCTGAAAAGTAGCCAGATGCACCCCAAGTTAACATGAGAGTAATTTATAAATTATTTTTATAATTTTAAAAATCTTAATTTTTAAAACGCTAGAGGCACCAAGCACATGACTTCCATGTTTAAATCAAGTCTTTGTCATTTGATATTTTAAACTGGATGCTAAATTCCTTAATCTTTAAAAAGGAGTGAATAATCCTTTCATTTTTGCCTTCCCCAATGGATTTAAATCAGTCACTATTGGCCTCTCTAAAAAAAAATAGTAAGTTCCTCATGAATCCCTTTAAATGAAAACTCTACTGCTAATCCTCTTTGGAGATGCTAAACCCAAAATGACAACCATTAAAACGTAATTTTCTTTATTATTTTCCTATTTTCAAATTCCATAACTATTTTACCTTATTAAAATTTAAAAATGTAACTCATAGTTTTTGTTATTCTACAAATTCGAAGTAAAACTAATGCGGTTTTGAGAAACACGGGTCTAAACACGGGGAACAGTTGAAAACACGTGTTCTGCAAGTTGATTTAAGACTCTTTTCGGCACTTTTTCGCTACCGCATTCCCTAAAAATATCATAGTTTGAAAAAAGACTGATTTTTTATAACCTTTTTCTTGATACGGTAACATAGTTTCTTCACGCTTACATTTAGCAAACGAGCATCGGGATTGTCCTGGATTTGCAAAGAATTTCTTCACAGTTCGATAGTACCTGTCGATCAATTTTGAAATTTGCAGCGTTTAACTTTTTTCCACCTCTGACATTATTAAAAATTTTCTTTATCCATCAAATCAGATTTATCACTCATTTTAAAGCTTTAAACTCGAAAGTTGACTATTAATTTCAAACTTCCAATTTCAGAATATTTGATCCAAATAACTGCCGATTGTGTGCAACTCGGGAAGGTTCATTTTTCACTTTCTTTAGAAAATCGACATTGCCCTCGTTGCAAAAACTGAGGGTTGATGAGACAAATACTGATACAAAAAATTAGGTTCATAAATTTTACCAATGTTTGAGAATTTAATTTTAAAATCGTCTGAAAATATTTACAAAAATACCAAATTTCCTCATGTTTTTGCTTACAAACTGACTTCAAAGTTTTACTATTTCAAGAATAAATCCAAATGAAGTTGATATTTTTTTTTTGTATTAGATACATTGACTGGAAAAATTAATGCTTTTTCTCCATATACAATGTTATGAATAATCAAGAGTGTCCCCCACCTTGTTTTGTTGCTCTCCTCTTTGAGAGAGCTATTTCTGTTTACTGGGACTATAAAAGGACACTACACGCGAATCTTGTATTCTTAGTTGAATAAAGCTTTCTTAAAGCCTACACTGACGTACTTTTGTCATTACATACAATTTTAATAGTTAATTTAACTGCTCTTTCCACACTTTGCGAATGTGCAAATAAATTCGTGAACTCTACTGTCGTTCATTTCATTAGAATCACTTGCAGTTCTTTATTTGAAAAATCTTCTGCAAGTGCTGGTTCACAAATTCTATTTTGTGAGCGGTTAATCAAATTTGGCGAGTATGTCGTTTTAGAGTTGATAAATCTAATTTTTTTTAATCTTTTCTTTAGTGGCTCACTACTTCTGAAACAAAACATATTTTTATTGAAAATTTTACCCATTTAGTTATTTGGTTATATTTTTGTGGTGTAATTTGAATGAGATTTTAAAATTAGTCTTGTAAAATGACAACTAATTAATTATGAATAAATGTTTCCTTGCAATTGTTTTAATAGCCTCTTCCCTCGCCTCCAATTCATCTGACTTCAACATACAAATTTTTTAATGCAACATTCTGTATTTGTAAAATTTCGATCGACTGTTGCTTTATTCTCTGGATCATGTTGATGATATACAGTTGTTGGTTACGAAATTTATTATCCCTTTTAATTTCAAACCAACTAACTGTATATATTCCATTTATAAATTTTATAATGCTGTCCTATAAGGCTTTCACTGAAAATTCCAACGCTCCAGTTTTTGAACCGAAACGTAAATCTTTAAACTTGTTTCCTCAACAAACAGTAACGATTTGGAAAAGAATATTTTGTTTTATTATTTGTCATGTTAAACCCCAACTTTCACCCTGAGTGCAATATCAGGTTTCCAAAATCGACCTATCCTACTGTCTAGGACGGTGTGAATTTTATACTAACTACGCAGATAGATCTTAATATCATTCAGCAAAGAAATGCTCAGTATTTATTTTAGACATCGATGAATTTTGTAATAATGTGTGACACAGTCTATATATACATGTGACAGTTATTATTCCACATAAAATTCATTTAGGCTCACGAAAAATTTGCCTGCTGTTTTATTCAGCAAGAGTTTCAAATTAATGTATTGGTTGGCTTTCTAGTCAAAAATTGTGGCAACATGTTAAAAAAATGTATTAATTTCAAACCAACCAACTGCATATATTTCAATAATAAATTTTATAAGGCTGTGCTATAAGACTAGCAATGAAACTGAAGATGCAAGCAGTTTAAGATTTTTAAGGATTGATTTTACTTGCCCATTGGTCAATTTATCCAACGTAAATTGTGCACGGGTTAAAGAAACAGTTTCTTTATTTAATGGCTGTGTGTTTGTACATATATATATATATATATGTGTGTGTGTGTGTGTGTGTGTGAAAATATATAGAAAATAGGAAAGAACTGGTTAGGTAAATAATCCAAGGTTCCTTAGTATTTTTGTTATTATTTTTTAAAAATAGTGCTCGATACAAAAGTAGAGCATAAATATAATTATTTATTTAAAAATATGATTCCAACTCGCGACATAAGAGGTCTCATATTTCAAAACAAAAGCCGAAAACTTCAATATAATTATTTGAATTAATTTGAATTAAAGTAAGCTCTGTTCCATCTTCAAGCGAAATTTTTTTTTGAATAACTTATTTCTGAAATTTACGTGTTTTAATAGATAGATAGATAGATAGATAGATAGATAGATAGATAGATTGTCGCTGTTTTATATTTTTTATTTCGCCCATGCGCGTTGTTTGTTTTTATTTTGTCGACTGCACAATGTAGCAGGGACAGTTGGGCATCATCTGTGAGAAAAAGAGCGTCATGACGCAATTCACCTTGCTAGAAATTTGGAAACGGCAGGCTGTTCTGCTTGGCATTCGCGCCGAAAACTCCAATACGAACATTGGAGAGTGTTTGGGTGTCAATCTGAGAATAGTGAAGAGAATTCGGAAAGAGTTGGAGGAGTCTAATGGTGATTACGAAGATACGGCAGGTCGGAAAACTCACTCTGATAGTTCTCTGATAAGAAATGAACTCCCGAACTTTTCGTGAGGGCCTCAGACTCAACACGGAGGCCTACATGAAGAGCCTTGAGAAGGTGGTGATGCTATGAGTCAAGAGGATGGCTGCTGGAAGACCCTCTGTCTGACAACAGGATTCTGCACCATGCTACATAAGCAAGAGAATCGAGTCATGACTGTCAGACAATATCTGCGACTACATCACCCCTTACATCTGGCCACCTAACTCCCCAAACTGCAACCCCATTGATTATTATGTGTCGGGCGCAGTTGAGAGAGAGACTAACAAAACTCTTTGTAACACCAAAGATGAATTGAAAGCAAGGATTATGGCAGCATTCATCAACTTAAGCAAGGAGGCCGTCCAGAAGAGATGCAGAAGATCCCGAAGTCGTCTGGAGGCCGTGGTTGAATAAATATACGCTTTAATATTTCAAGATAGATTTTATTGCATAATTTGAGGAAATATACCTGTTAAAATGAGATGTCAGTGTTATTTTAATTTTTGCGTAATTTAGACGACAATTTATCTATCGCATCCGATAGATAGATAGATAGATAGATATTGTAGTATTCATGTAATTTAATACATATATTTTGGGCTTAGTATAATGAATAACAACAAAAATAACAACAGCCAAAAATGAAATCCTAGATTTAAATAATGAAAAATCCGGAAACATAATACAATATTTAAAAATAAAAACTGGACCTGAATATAATACATGCCCCAAGTAGAAAAAAATGCATTTAAAAGTTACTAAACCCAATGTGTATATATATATATATATATATATATATATGTGTGTGTGTGTGTGTGTGTGTGTGTGTGTGTGTGTGTGTGTGTGTGTGCGTGAAGTCAAAAGGGTTGAGCATTTAAGTTGAAAAGCGCTTTTAGGAAAGGTGATGCCGACTCGATCCCAGAAGATATTCAGTTTGTGCTTATATGTAACATCTGCGGGAAAATTGTTCTATCCCGTACCGGATTTGCTAGTAAAATTGGCAGTCTAATGTCCTGCCTGACAGACCTGTAGTGTACTTATGTCAATTTTCTGGTAACATTTGAAGGTCTAGCGCCGAGCTGATGCGGCAAATAAGAGTACACAGGGAGAAAGTCGCTTTCAACACTCTTCAAAAGGCTTATGCGCGTCACATATGTAAAAAGGTACCTGGAAACGAGGCTGATTTGCAAAGCCATCTGTAGGCCATGGTCACTCAGTTCAATGTTGAAGAGTTGGTCTTCTTCTCTAAAGAAGTGGCAGTTAAAATATATTCCGACACTGAAAAGTTCCCGATTCCAAAAATCAGTATTTCAATGAACAAACAGAAGATGCTCATTTTATGAAGTGGTTGGGATGAGAACTTTTCAGTACCTACTTCGTAGATATATTTTTGTACATTGTCTTATATTCCATTTGTAATTGTTGTGTTAAAAATAAGTATCACAAAAGATTAACCGAGATTAATAATCTTTGTGGACATGTTAATCTTGTAAGAATAATAATCTACTTATATGATTATATGTAATAATTTCGTTCCAACATGGTTATTTACAATTAAAATAAAAGACAAGTTTGTTTGTTTGCCTAGATATATGACATAACGTGTTTTTGTATTCACAAATTCTGAGATATCCTCACTGGTGCTGTGGTGCAAAAATCTCCACCTGTTTAGTTCAAGAAGAAAAAGAAATCTAGATTTTTAAATTACGAAAAAAAAAGGTCTTCCCTTCCGAAAGTTTTCGATCGCTCACTTGTAAAATCTGTAATACCCACGATTTAGAAATATTTAATATGCCAACCGATGTCGAAACCGGTTATTAAAAGTTGCATATTTTGCTTTCTTCGTAAAATAAATAAATAAATAAATAATTATAAAAATCTTACTGGATCCAAAATGGTCGGAAAAAGATGGGCGCGGCTGAAGTTGCCGTTTTGAAACTATCCCCTCTTCATTGTAGTTCCATCAAAATTTGCATAACAAAATATACTTTATTCTTCTCAAACTCCTACACTTTAGTTTTAAGTACCAACCCAATGTTTTAGTTAAAAGACAGAGGTGTGACTGGCGACTTGTTGGCGCCTGTCAAACCAACTTCTTTCCGGTCAATTGCCGACTCGTTAGATATGGCGATCAATAAACTGTAGAAAAGGTGAGTGCCAAATGTTTTCATAACCTCCTATCAAGTAAATAAATGAAAGAAAAAAAATGCTGTGATGAATAGTCGAGCCCTTTTTCTGTATAAGGTAAATGCCAACCTATTTGTCCAGTAGCATGTTTCGTCATATGCTATTGTTAAAATTAGCTGACCACAGCATCGTGACTTGTCCATTCAAAAACCACTAAGCTTATTGGAATTTGCGGTTGGAATTTTGAGATAGGGGCGCGGACTGAACAGTTGACCATTCGAAAAAGGGAATAATAATTGAATATTACTTTCGTGGGATTTTTTTTATTTTTTTTTTATTTTAGCCAGTCTCCCTTAAGTAGTAGATTGCAGGGTGACATATTAAACAGGGAAATGCAGCTCAAAAATATTTTGTCTGTTGTTCCAGCAGCGTTTCGACCCATTCTATAGCCATCTTCAGTTCAGGTGTACTACCGACACAAAAAGAGTAGGTCACTTTGGTTTTTCCTTCTTTTTACGAGGTTTGTCTAAAAAATAACGGAACTGGCTGTGCTGTGTGAGCTATAGGCGAAAGAGGAATAAGCGGATGTTTTTATCATCTAACATGATATCTTGGGGACATACAACTGTCATATTAGCTTTCTGCAATCATTGCATTTTTTCAAATGCTTTTGTGGCTGGACAAATCATGGCTGATTCACCACGACAATTTACCTGCTCACACCTTGATCGTCCAACAGTTTCTGTCCGAGAAAAACATCGCCAGACTAGAACACCCCCCTATTCACCTGGTCTTATTCCGTGTTACTTATTTCTTTTTCCCTAAGATCAAGAGAATCGTCAAGGGGACCCATTTTAAAGTCATAGAAGCCATCAAGAGTGTTGTAACGACGGATCTGATTGGCATCCAAGAAAAATCCTTCCAACAGTGCATAGAAGCATGGCAGAGAAGGATGGGAAAGTGCATTAGACGCAAGGGGAGATTACTCTGGAAGGGAAACTATGTAATTTGTTGTTTGCTATTGAAATAAATTGTTTCTGACACCAGTCCCGTTACTTTTCTGACAGACGTCGAAGTAATGCAAAGCACCAGCAAAAAAAAAAAAAGCTTCACTAAAAGTTCATGCAAAATTATTCCTAAAATATGTGGGTGAAAATATCTGATAATGATTCTGATAATGATCGTCTCAGTAATTTTAATAATTATAGGAAAACTTAACATTAATCGGTCGATTCCGTGAAAGTTTTTTTAATAAAAATAGGAGGTTTTATATCTGTTCCATTATGCCTGAAAAAGACCTGGTTTCTTTAAACAGGAAATAATAATAAAATTTTTAATAATAAATTTTCTTTATCATTTCTGCCACTTTATAGGAATAAAACAAATCATGTGACGACAATCTGTCATTTTAAGGCCAATTTTGATAAAAGGTAGAAAGTTTGCAGATGAATTGATTTTCTGAAAATTTGAGAGACATTTCTTTCATTTATATTTCAAGACATATATTTATATATATTGAAAGTCGAGAATAATACAGTTTCTTATTGATGTTTTATTTTTACAAAAATTATTAGGATTAGGAAGATCATAAGAATTATAAGTCGTTTTACTCAGTCTGACTAAAAAATTAAATAAATAAATTTCAAAATTTTTTAAAGAAATGCATTTATAAAAATAATTCTATTACATTTACTTGTTTTAAAAAAAAACTAAAATGAGTTGCAGTTTTTTCAGCTAAACATCTTTTTTTAAATTGTAGTTAAATAAAATAAATATTCCAGGACACTCAAATGTTATAAAACACCTAGTTTTCAAAAATCTATCATTATCTATCATGTGAAACTATATCTATCTATCTATCTATTTCTGTCCTCAGATCAAAATGAATCTTTCGTAAGTGCCAAAATTTTCTTATATATTTAAATATAAAATTTTAATATATATATATATATATATATATATATAGATATATATATATATAAAACTAACAATATATATATATATATATATATATATATATATAAATACAGTTTACTAAAATATATAATTATTAATATATATATATATATATATACATTTTCGTAAAACTTGGATATATGTATATATTTATATATATATATATATATATATATATATATATATATATAAAAAAAAATGCCGTAAATTTTTGCCGTTAAAGTTAAAATCCCTCTACCAAATCTTATTTTTACTTTTGTTTTTCACATGAATTATGTATTGAGTTAAATTTTAACACCACTGTCTCCCATGGTCTGATTCAACAATTAATTTATAATATTAATAGACATTGAGCACTATTTTGTAAAAAATAAAATATCTATAAGAACACTGGATTATATGTCTACATTTACACACACACACACACACACACACACATATATATATATATATATATATATATATATATATATATATATATATATATATATTACATTGTCTTTTAAAATTTCAAAGAGGAAAGAACAAAGGTAGAACTCAATGTCCAGGACAGAGTAAAAAAATATAATTTAAACCCCAATTAGTCGCTATTAATTGAAGTGTTCAAGACGGTACTCGATATCAAGGATAGCAAACAAATTATCTTTATATATATATATGATGTCCAAGTGTAAATGGATATAAATCCGACAGAATGAAGAAATTTTGAAAAACAAACAAAAAATCCTTAAATGTAGTTAAATGAAAGAAATGTCGACGTCGACGTTTGGTTTTGTTTATTTTAAACCTTTTAAAAAGACAATATTCATAAAATACAATATCAGTTCAATATATATAAATACGATGGACATAAAAACACAAGTCTTGTTTCAGAACAGAAAACTTCAAAAAATTTGAAAAAAATGATCAGCCATCTGTCTAACATGGAATCTTATTTTTAAACGCTTTCGTCACATGGGCGACAATCTTTCGGTAACGTATTTTTATTAAAAGTTATCTGTCCGGTGATTATTTTTGAAATGAAAAAGATTAAAAGAAAATGAAAAAGAATTCGAAATCCGAAATGGATCTTTAGTTTTCCAAAATTTAATTAAACTCTCTCTATATATATATATATACATATATATATATATATATATATATATATACATATATATATATATATATATATATATATATAACTATTTATTTAAATATTATAACATAAATATGTTATAAGATCACTACAAAATTAGCCATTTTGTTTCAACACCTCTGGTGTCTTATCAAGTGATGATGTTGAATGTAGATTGTGGAATAAAGGTTTTAAAAGGTTCAAATTAATTAACCACCCCTCGTAAGGGGAAACGTTGTTACATAAGCTTAAATGACCAATCAAAAACAAATATACGAGAATTCAAAAAACTTGACAACAAAGGTTATAATAACTATTAAATGCTTTAAAGTTGAGTTTATACTAAAATAGAATTTATTCTAATAAATATTAAATTGTACGATAAAATTTGAAATTAAAATGAAAAACTACTCATTTCAAAAATGTAAGTTTAATCTATATTAAGTTTAAAATTTTAAAATTATTGAGTAAAAAAGGAAAAAATGCATATGTTATTCTATTCATTTTTTCTATTGAAATTACGTTGGAATAAACGTTAAAATCGACTGCCCTTAACTTAATGACAACATAGATACATGTGTAGACATGGCATTATGAAATCTTGCGAAAGACAATACAAACACAATCAGATTATAATACATAAGCACGAAGACATATTTCGATATATACACATACAAATAAGTGAAGAGACAGGAAATATTTGCACGACCTTTTACAAAAAAAAAACATTTAAACCACACAATTACACAAAGAAATGTGCATGCAATTTACTATACACAGACACCGAAAAATATACCTACATATACCCGCATACACTGACATAGACACTCTGATATAACATTCAAGAAATATTGAAGATTGAAGGTCTTATTAAACGAATTCTAACCACATATTAAAATATAACTTATACGGACCAATATACATAGATAAAAATGTTCTAATAGAACAGAGAAACAAACAATAGGTAAAGAAAGGATATTAAAATAGATGTATACGTATAAAAATAACACCATCTAATATATAAAAAACGAAAATTCCAAACACACATATACGCCTTATTGTACATTAGGTGAAAGAAAATAAGAACTGCCTACAAATATATGTGTACAGTGTACACACATTCATCACTATAGACACAAGTGCAGAAAAGCCAACCTATAGACAAACATATACACACATACATACATATACACGTATACACACATACGCATATATATACCTACACATATACACATACGCATGCGCATATGCATATATATATAGAGAGAGAAGCAAGCATAAATATATCAATCTACACAGCAACTTAAAAAAGTAAACAAACCAATTATAAATATATATACATACATACACATACATACATATACACATATACATACATATATATATATATATATACACATACATAAATATATGTTGTATATATATACATATATAATCTTAAACATGCATATATACAAACACATACACAAATATATATATATATATATATATAAAACCTACTTAGATATATATATACATATATATACATCCAGCAGTACAAACACACGCACACACACACACACATACATACACACACATACCGACATGAACAACACAGCATATATATACCAACACACATCCATATCAACAGGAGGACCATCAGTTAATAAAAATAATAACCTATTAAATTTACAATTACATATCATTATCATTGGAAGTATTACAACCCTTATAATAAGTTAAATTTATAACGATGTTTACAGTTAACTGTTAGTTCATATCTTTGATTTAAGAGATGGGTCTTATTTTAAAATCTAATTATTTCAAATTTTTCGTTAAGACAAAAATAACATGGGTCATGTAGGGAGTTACATGTCCGGGCTTTCCTGATTAATTTCCATTTAACAGTAGAATATATATATATGAAGTGATGCTGAAAAAGTTACCCCCTCAACCCACTTCCTCAAAATTAACATTTTAATGACCAAAGAGTATTTATATGAAATGCTAATAGGAACTTGTGTAATGTCGTATTTAATGTTGAATTGTGGAATGAATAATATCATGTAATTTTCACTGTTCAATTTCATTGTTTTTGCTCTAGGCCCTTTTATTGCACTGAACCTGATCGTAGCACGCGTTACCAACATTATACCAGAATATCTACTCCCACTAATCATATATATGATGCACCCAGGTAAAAAGTACGCATCGTCTTTCCATTGGCTGCAATTTTATTTCTGTCAGTATCTGTAACGAGCCAATGATATCGAAAAGCTTTTAAAAAAATAAGTTTTTCAATGACCAAACATCAAAATACTGATTTTTTACGAATTTGGTCAAGCTAGGAACTTTTCAGCACCCCCTTGCACAATGCCTATGAAAATTGTTCATTAGTTATTCTTTTCCGCATTAAAAATCGTATTATTTCTATGTGATTTAACGAATGCTGATAACAGAACTAAACTCGAAACAAAGTTCTTGAAAAGGATATGCCGTTCATGGAGTTTTTTTTTATACCAATGTTCACCTAATAGAAGGCCCATGATCCACTCAATGTAGATGTTTACTGTATGCTGTCGTATTAACGTATGAAAGCACAATAAGTTAAGTTCTTGGGGCTATACAAGAAAGATAACGGTTAACTCTAGACTTGAAGAGGTCAGGTTTTAATTAGCGAATAACATTTCCGAGTTCAGTCGGAAACATTAGAAATATAGAGATGAAGTAGATTTTGACAGGGACCGGAAACGAAATCCTAAACAGGAAGCCAGGAATAGACTTCTACTCCTGTTTAAAATACAGGTGAGGAGTTTGAACCGAACGATAGGCGAAACTATCTAATTTTATTGAGAAAATATAATAAATAAAATTTCTGAGTTTCGGCTAAGATTTTGGAAGTATAGAGTTGAAGTAGACTTCTGAGGAAACCGGAAACCAACAGAAAACAAGGGATAAACATCTACAGGAGGTTGTGAACACATTATTTTGTTTGCCTATGATGGGAAAAGCCATTTCCCTTGAACCTTCCGAAGTGTCCATCTCTTCCGGATCAGAAAAAACATGGGTAAAATACTTGACCGTAAAACGTGATACGCCATTTTTACTGAACTCTCATATGAACACAATCTTTAGCAGGCGTGTAATTGTTATGATTATTTTGCTTTGCTTCGTACAACTACAGGTGTATATCTCAGGGTCAGAGAAATAGCAACATGGAAGTCGACTGCGAATACGTCATTTAAATGTGTTGAAAGCCTTAGTTATGGGCAAGAGAGCATATTTGAATAATCTTAAGATCAACTCGTTATGGCTATAAAACAAGATCAGAATATTTTTGAATTGTTGTTTCATTTCTATGTATGACTAATGCATTTGATAAATTATGTATAAGAATGAAATAAAACCGTTAAGTCAATCTCTTCTATTATTTAAAATAAATAAATACATTAATAATTTATCCAAATAAAGTAAAACAATAAATAATAATTACATTAAAAAAATCAACTACTATATTTCCTCACTTTCGTTTATTAGGCATTAAATTACATCACTTAGTTTCCTCCATAGTTTACCTTGGCTTTGACAATTAACTCGAAAAATATTTATGAGCGTTGTAAAATTTAAAAATTTAAAAATATATGTTGTAAAACAACATCCTTACATTTGACTTGATAAAGTCCATAAGAGGACGAAACGTATCGGTAAAGAAAACTTTCCCTTTTGTCTTTATTCATATTGCCTTTTAGAAATATATTTTTATTTATATTTAAATTTTTATAAACATGCATATATATATATATATATATATATATATATATATATATATATATACTTACCCTGACGATCCGTTTAGGTGAAACCTAGGTAGGTTTGTCTGGCTCACTAGGTGTATCTAGGTCTTCTCTACGGTTGTATTGAGCGCTTTTGTTAGTTAGTTGTTTACTCGTATCGGGGTTTTTTTTTTGGGGGGGGGGCTTCAGACCTGTATCTGTGCGATTTTTTTTTGTCGGCAGAAGTTCATGTTTGTAGCTCTTTCTTTTTTTAAAACCTTTTTTCCCTCGAGATTGATTTGATTATTAGCAAATCAAAAATTCGAGGGTTTTTCGAAACGAGACTAGTTATCTATAATTATATATAATATATATATATATATATATATATATATATATATGTAAGCAAATGTAAATGGATATAGATCCGACAGAATGAAGAAAAATTTTGAAAAAACAAACAAAAATTCTTATATGCAATTATGTTGTTTAAAATGAATGAAATGTCGACGTCTGACGTTTCGGTTTAAAATGAAAGCTGATCATTTTAAAAATTTTCAGTTATCTGTTTTGGATAAGACTTGTTTTTATGTCCATCGTCTTTGTCGAATTGAACTGAATTGTATTTTAATGAATATTGTCTTGAAAAAGTTTTATTAAACCGAAACGTCAGACGTCGGCATTTCATTCATTTTAAACAAGATAATTGCATATAAGGATTTTTGTTTGTTTTTTCCACATTTTTCTTCATATATATATATATATATGGCCACAAACTTGTACTCGAATATTGCTATCACTTAATCTATACACGTCTTGCCCTTATATGATTCAGGCCATGGCATTGTTTACCACAAACGTTACAGCTGAAAAGACTCATCTGGAATCCAACATATACCTTCTTTTGTAGAACGTAGGACTGGCAACCACTCATCAGACAAAGATGTGTTTGATAAATATAGCGGTGTGTATAATAAAGTTCTAAAGAATCATGCGCTGAAATCAAGTTTAGAAAATATGATGATAGTGGTCCAATAAAAAAAAGAAATAGAAATAGGAAGATCATTTGCTACACACCTCCATTTAATCAATTAGTTAGTACTAAGTTAGGCCATAAGTTCCTCCAATTGATTGATAAACATTTTCCTAAAAGTAACCTTCTTAGTAAAATATTTAACAAACACATTAAAATGTAGTTATAGCTGCATGAACTGTTTTCTGTGTTAACATGAAAAATTTGAAATTATCAGGTTCTTTGATAAGAATGCTTTGTTAAACCAAAGATCCGAGTTAACGGTAAATTGTAAACACAGTCTACCTTTAACCATACAATTCAGTTGGAGTTGGAAATTGACAATGTATTTTTGACATTTGCATTGATTGGTTATTGTTATTAACACCTTATATAAAGAATCTTTAGACAACAGTTGCATATTAATTTACCAAGTAATTCAATACGTTTAAATTATTTACAGGTTTCTTAAAGAAGCTATTTATTTAGTAACTTAAGAAACTCACAAAGCCATCCTGGGTAAGACGTTAAACTACATCCGCGTCTTGGGTAAAACGTTAAACTACGTCCAACAGCAAGGCCTCTGATCAGGAGGTTTTGAGGAGCGTGGAACCACCTCTTAATTGCTGAGGTTCCCAGGTCCACCCTGACCCGGGGTGGTAGCACCTGTTAGGGTCCCAGCTATGGGCAAATACTATTACCAGCAATACTTTTTTGAAAAAAATATTACCAGCAATACAATTTTGAAGGAAATATATTACCAGAAACAGATTTTTGACAAAACAAAATATTACCAGCAATAAAAAATTTTGTCAGCATTTAATAACCATTGAGGATGATATGCCGTAAAACAAAATAAACCAAATCAATCTAAACCAAAGAATACATATTCTATTCACACGAATCTATCCTAAAAATGTTGTCGGCATTAAATAACCCATTGAGGTTGATATGCCGTAGAACAAAATAAACTAAACCAAACCAAACTCTCAAAGCATATAACTTGTTTAACATTTTGTTAAACTTCTACTCCATCTCATTTTTTTCTTAGGAAATGACATTGTCTAGTGTGTGATTTATCCATTAACATCCACTCCTGTTTAACGTCTGTGGTGCCACTGACTGCCAATCTCCGGGTCATGACTCATTTATGGAAAATAATTTCTTAATTTTTGTTTCTTCGCTTATTTTGAATTTAACGGAGGTCATATTTGATTGATTGATCTAAGTAAAGCCCACAAACCTTATAACTCCACATTTTTCTTCTTTTTTTTTCGTAAAAGAGGTTGTATTTTGCTTTTAAATCTAAATAAATCGTTCACTCGCCAGTAATTTTCAATCGCATGATGAGATGCATTTGATACGCATCGAAACACGACTGTTATTGTGTAGCGATTTTGATATGTTTTCGATGTAATATCCTAACACACACACACACACACACACACACACACACACACACACACATATATATATATATATATATATATATATATATAGATGGGAGTGCTTACGTTCATTTGTGGAAAGTACCTATTGGCATTAGTGAGAGGAAAAAAATTACGAACTGCCGCCAAGTGATTGGTTGTCAATGTGAAAATATGAACAAATGCTTTCTTGTCAAGTATGAACCAACTGAGTGGATACTATGGCTCAAATTGCTGACAGCAGTAAGCAAGGTGAAGGAAAACTTACCAGACTTTATGGCACTTTATGTCCTCAGCTTCTTTTGACTGACCTTTCAATCACCTGATGAATATTCATGAACATTCTCAAATTTAAAGTCTTTGATAAACCATCTCCCTATCTAAGGATAGATAGATAGATAGATAGATAGATAGATAGATAGATAGATGGAAAGTATTTTGTTTAATACGTGAATTTGGCAATAGCTATGATGGTATTCTATTATTAATTCTTTTATTTCCAAATTTATCAATCATGTGTGACTTTTCCATAATTATTTTCCACTCCTAAAATAACGCATAATTAAGGCTCCTGAAGCATCGACCAATGTTAATAAATGTTTTCGAAAGCCTTCGACGGGGTTTTTGCATACCTTCCAGCCATTCTTCTATACAGAATTGTTCCAAACTCAGTCGCTTCTGTTAAAAGATGTTGAATTGGATTTTGGACTGGCGACTGAGAAAGCTATTTCGTTGCTTTAACCTTACTGTTCATATACCATTCTGAGGTGGTTTTCGGGGTATGTTTTACGGCTTTGTTTTCTTCTTGTCTACCAATTTTAAACTGGATCCCTCAGTCAGTTAAGTGCCTTACGTGATACACGCTTGGGCTATCAGGTCTCTTTCGATTCATGACTCACTAGACAGAAGATTGTTTTTTCTCCCTGCAGTAGGTTGCCAACCAAGGCTATGCAATCCAGACTATTCAACCCATAACAGGCGGAGGGGAAGTAATGGATTCGTACATTTTCTAATGGTATTTAAGCGTAAGTGAATTTAACGAACCCGCCTGGAATTCGAACTCGGCTCTCCGATTTCTCATTCCGAGATGATATCCATTACACCACCTTGGTAAAAGACGCTTAGCTAAATCCTGGTGAGTTTTCCGGCACCTACTGCGCTAAGGCAGAGCCATAAAATGATGGAAACATCCTTATGCTTTTCTGTTGGGATAGTATTTTTTTTTCTTATTTTCTGCAACGCTCCTTTTTTTCCTTCTCTAAAAACTAGTTTTGTTCTAAAAGCTCTATTTTTGTTTCGCCTGGATAAATAACTATTTCAATAATCATTCAACTGATCCCCAAAACTTTTAAATAATGACTTTTTTTTTCGTATTAAGCGTTCATGAAATCCTGATTGGATCACTGTTTTCCAATTTGATGAGACGTGTAAATGCGTTGCTGCATCCTTCAGATCTGTTTATAATTTCTTTAAACTTAACTTCAGATGAATTGAAACTTTTCTTGTGAATTTTGTCAACCATCGTATTGGAGTTTTTCTTGAACAGTTCGATCTTGAAAGTATTGTTGTTGTGCCTTTTTCTTTCCACTAATGGATAAAACAATCGAACTGTTTAGGTCAGATCGCTTAGAAATTTTATTGGACCATTTCCGGCATTGATTAAACTCAATTACTTGTTCATTGTCTTATAGTTATATAACTTTCGCAATAATTCGATTTTTCCTTTGGGTTCGTTAAATTCACTTACGCTTAAATACCATTAGTAAATGTAGGAATCCATTACTTCTCCTCCGCCTGTTATAGGTTGAATAGCAGCACAGTCTGGATTGTATAGCCTTGGTTGGCAACCTACTGCAGGGAGAAAAAACAATCTTCTGTCTAGTGAGTCATGAATCGAAAGAGACATGATAGCCCAAGCGTGTATCACGTACGGCACCATTTGTTTTGATGATCAATCTATCTATCTAGCTATCTCAAGCGTTGCATATCTATCTACTTATGTAGAAATTTTGAAAAACAAACAAAAATCCATAAATGTAGTTAAAATGAAAGAATTGTCGACGTCAGACGTTTCGGTTTTAATAAACCATTTTCAAGACAAAATTCATTAAAATACAAATTCAGTTCAATATTCAAGAGTAAAACAGATAACTGACAATTTTTAAAAAGATCTTTAAAATTAACTTGGATAAGACTTGTGTTTTTATGTCCATCGTTTTCGTCATATTGAACTGAATTTGTATTTTTAATGAATTTTGTCTTGAAAATGGTTTATTAAAACCGAAACGTCTGACGTTGAATTCAATTTTCTTTCATTTTATATTGTTTTTCAAAATTTTAATTTTTATTTTCTTTTTCAAAATTTATATACTGTCTACTTAAATCACAAATTTAAATTCGTTTTTATATATATGGAAGATTATATATATCCGGAATTATCAGGAGTATAAAATAATATATATTTATGGATATATATATATATATATATATATACCATTTATCTCAGTATAAATATATATATATACCCATTTATCTTCAGTATAAATATATATATATATATATATATATATATATTATATATAGCATCTTTTTTTTATGTCCATAAATATATATATATATATATATATATATTTATATATAATTTTTGTCTGAAAAGTATTTATTATATATATATATATATACGTATACAATTATTATATATAACTACATTTATGGTATTTTATATTATATATTTTCAAAATTTAGAAATTCTGTTAGTTTTATCCATTTACACTTTTATATATATATATATATATATATATATATATTCATTGTATAAATATATTTATATTTATCTCGGTGTTTATATAAATATCTATCTATATATATATATACCGTCCTATTTATCTCTTAGTTCTGTATTTATTTTATATATATATCTCAATTTTTGTTCCGTTATCTCAGTGTTTTATATATATATATATCTGGTTGTCATCTATCTACCTGTTTGCTTATCTATTTTGTTATATATTTGTCTCAAGACTTTATTTCAGTCTTGGCATATCTATCTGTCTATCTGTCTGTCTATATATATATATATATATATATATATATATATATATATATATATATATTTATCTCAGCGTCATACAGACCTATATATTTAATCTATGGATTTATGCAACACCTGAAACATCCTTTTAATAATTTGCCACCCATCGCGTTGAAATATTTATATATATATTTATATATAATTGCTATTGCAATTTCATTTATTTATGGATAACATACTTGAAATGTTTGTCAATTTGCGTTGAAAATTTCATTCTACCGTCTATACCGACTTTTCTTTTTTTTTCTGTTTCTCTCTTTTATCTATCTCTCTCAATTTTCCCTCTATCTCTCTCTTTTTCTCTCTATCTTTCTATCTCTCTCTCTCTATATATATATATATATATATATATTTTATTAACTATTTGTCTTTGAGTTTATTTATAAAAATATGAATATCCAACTGAACATTTGATATTTGAAATTCTCTCTAATATATATATATATATATATATATATATATATATATAAATATTTTTTATTCGACATTATTACTACAAACGTTTTCAGTGGGTCACGATGTTTACGTTGCTATCCCTGTTTCTTTTTTTAATTTCTTATGTCTCATTCTTTTTATCTCCTCTTCAATTCTCTCTCATTCTCAATATCTCCTCTTTACTTCTCTTTCATTCTTTATTCTTCTCTTCTACGTCTCTCTCATTCTTTATATCTCCTCTTCACCCTCTCTCTCATTTTTATATCTCCCTCTTCTACTTCTCTTTCATTCTTTATATTTCCTCTTCTACCTCTCTTCATTCTTTATATCTCCCTCTTCTACCTCTCTTCTCATTTTTTTCTCCCTTTCTCTCTCTCTCATTCTTTATATCTCCCTCTTCTTCTCTCTCATTCTTTATATCTCCCTCTTCTAAAACTTCTCTTTCATTCTTTATATCTCCCTCTTCTACCTCTCTCTCATTATTTATATCTCCCTCTTCAACTTCTCTCTCTATTCCATGCTCTCCCTCTTCTCCCTCTCTCTCATTTTTATATCTCCCTTTCTACCTCTGAAAATTCTTATATCTTATCTTCTACTTCTCTCTCATTCTAAATATTTTTCTTTACCTCTCTCTCATTGTTTTTCTCCCTCTTCTACCTCTCTTTTTTTTATATCCCTCATACCTCTCTCATTCTTTATATCTCCCTCTTCTACTTCTCTCTAATTCTTTATTCCCCCTTCTACTTCTCTCTCATTCTTTATATCTCCCTCTTCTACCTCTCTCTCATTCTTTATATCTCCCTCTTCTACCTCTCTCTCATTCTTTATATCTCCCTCTTCTACTTCTCTTTCTAATTCTTTATATCTCCCTCTTTACCTCTCTCTCATTCTTTATATCTCCCTCTTCTTCTCTCTCTCTAATTCTTTATATCTCCCTCTTCTACCTCTCTCTCATTCTTTTATCTCCCTCTTCTACTTCTCTCTCATTCTTTATATCTCCCTCTTCTACCTCTCTCTCATTCTTTTATCTCCCTCTTTTACTTCTCTCTAATTCTTTATGTCTCCCTCTTCTTCTTCTCATTAATTCTTTATATCTCCCTCTTCTACCTCTCTCTCATTCTTTATATCTCCCTCTTCTCCCTTCTCTCTCATTCTTTATATCTTCCTCTTCTACTTTCTCTCTCATTCTTTATATCTTCCTCTTCTACCTCTCTCTCTTTATCTCCCTCTTCAACTTCTCTCTCATTCTTTATATCTCCCTCTTCTACCTCTCTCTCATTCTTTATATCTCCCTCTTCTACCTCTCTCTCATTCTTTATATCTTCCTCTTCTACTTCTCTCTCATTCTTTATATTTTCCTCTTCTACCTCTCTCTCATTCTTTATATCTCCCTCTTCTACCTCTCTCTCATTCTTTATATCTCCCTCATCTACCTCTCTCTCATTCTTTATATCTCCCTCTTCTACTTCTCTCTAATTCTTTATATCTCCCTCTTCTACCTCTCTCTCATTCTTTATATCTCCCTCTTCTACCCTCTCTCTCATTCTTTATATCTCCTCTTCTACTTCTCTCTCATTCTTTATATCTCCTCTTCTACTTCTCTCTAATTCTTTATATCTCCCTCTTCTACCTCTCTCATTCTTTATATCTCCCTCTTCTTCTTCTCTCTAATTCTTTATATCTCCCTCTTCTACTTCTCTCTCATTCTTTATATCTCCCTCTTCTACCTTTCTCTCATTCTTTATATCTCCCTCTTCTACCTCTCTCTCATTCTTTATATCTCCCTCTTCTACTTCTCTCTCATTCTTTATATCTCCCTCTTCTACCTCTCTCTCATTCTTTATATCTCCCTCTTCTACTTCTCTCATTCTTTATATCTCCCTCTTCTACTTCTCTCTAATTCTTTATATCTCCCTCTTCTACCTCTCTCTCATTCTTTATATCTCCCTCTTCTACTTCTCTCTCATTCTTTATATCTTCCTCTTCTACCTCTCTCTCATTCTTTATATCTCCCTCTTCTACCTCTCTCTCATTCTTTATATCTCCCTCTTCTACTTCTCTCTCATTCTTTATATCTCCCTCTTCTACCCCTCTCTCATTCTTTATATCTCCCTCTTTTACTTCTCTCTAATTCTTTATATCTCCCTCTTCTACTTCTCACTAATTCTTTATATCTCCCTCTTCTACTTCTCTCTCATTCTTTATATCTCCCTCTTCTACTTCTCTCTAATTCTTTATATCTCCCTCTTCTACTTCTCTCTCATTCTTTATATCTCCCTCTTCTACCTCTCTCTCATTCTTTATATCTTTCATTTTTACTGTCTTTCTCTTCAGTCCTTAAACGTTCTGGTCCTCCTTTTCTTTTTCAGCAACAACAATGTGGATGTTTGCTCGTATGGATTATAAGAAAACCTGGAATGACGGCTTTTAGAGGCGGTAGCTTCGTGCCTCCTGTATCTACATCTCCTTTCATTTTAATTACTGAGAAGCAGGTGAATCGGAAAAAAAAAAAGACAGGTACACCGAAAGGTGGCTAAATTAATGGAAGCTGGTGGTTGTCACCGTGGAAAGCTGGAGCGAACAAAAAGCAGAACAAGTGTCGGTCGGAATGAAATAAACCAGGACAGGAAACCATGTAGACTGACTGAAGAAGCTGGAATAAATAAACCAGAAGGAGAAAAAAAGAAATATGCGTATTTGATCGAAGGGGTCTTTTGTTTGCCCCGTTCTGCTTATATCCGCCTACACAGGATGACGACTGCGGACATTACAAAACCTGAACGTGGTTGGGGTTGTGGGGAATGTATGTTTTTGCTTTCTTTTCTCACTGCTTCTTATGTCACGCCATCTTGTGGCTGTTACCTCATCAGATAAAAGCTATCAAATATATGTTGGTGCATGCTGGTTGGTTTTCATTTCAATTTCGTTTTTTAACTTTATTTGAAGGTTTAAGATATTTTGAATGTATTTGTGTAAGGACAAGAATGTCCGCTCCAATTTTGAACCTTATTACGTCTTTGACTTTAACTATTTCTGTAAACATGTATGTACTAGCTGAAGTAACCATCTCGCAGGGTAATTTGTAATGACAGTAAAAAGCTTTCTTAGTACTGAAGTGAGCTTAATGAAACAACGTATTATTAAATTCGGTCTACGTAATTTCTCATGAAAAATCTTATATACGAGGTCTGACCAAAAAGTATCAGGGTTGTTGCTATGGTAACGGACTTAAAGTACGCAGAGTGAAGCCGCTTGACACAGATGGACCTTGAATTCGGTTGCGTATACACACTAAGGTATAACGTTCTTGATCAATTCTGTTGTTTATAGAAGTGATTTATTTTTATAAGCACCTCACCCCAAGTAAGGCGGGAGTGCCACTAATACGCAAGGGGTTACAGAGTGTGAAAGTAAGAGAAAAGACTGGGTAGAGGAGGATTAAAGAAAGGGTAAAAAAGAAGAACAAGGATCAACGCATCAGAAGATGTCGATTGACATTACATTTAAATCTTTGAAGATTATAGTTATCAGGGAAGCAAATCAGAGGAAGGGAATTCCATTGTAGGGAAGTACGAGAGGAGAAGCTGTTGGTGTAGAACAGACGCTTACATTTAACTGTTTCGACAGTAAAAGGATGGGACCGAGATGCCAACCTAGTAGCATGCTTAAATTCATGCAGTCGGGCCACCAGTGTAAATAGCTCGTCAGAGCAGATGCTATGAGAATATTTGTAGAAAAGACAGAGGGAAGCCACAGCACGTCAGTGAGAAAGTGACTGGAGTCAAGATACCGAATCAGGACCAATCACATTGATATCCGTCTTTGGATTTTGTCGAGAACCTCGAAATGAACAGCGGGAGACCAGACCATATATGTCAAGAGTATTCCATGCATGGACGAATGGTAAATTTATAAATGTGAAGGATGGATTCAGACGAGAAAAAACCTTCTGACGCGACACAGGGAAACAATTTTCCTTGCGCTTGGAAGGAAAGTGTGTAGAGTGTGGGCATTTCACCATATCACAGAGGTTCCATCAGTACAATATTCACCAGCTTCGGAAACCACTATATTCCTCATTTCTCACCCATTGTGACTTCCCGCTTTCCAAAATCAAATATAAATTTCTAACTTTCAAATCTAACTTTCTAAATTTCAGGATGTCGAGGAAATCCAAAAGAATGCAACGAGACAATTATTCTCTATACCTCCCCCCACACAAAAAAGGATTTTCGGGAATGCCTCCAAAAAGGGACTACTTAGAAAGAGTTTAAATGCCAAATTGATATGTGTTGTAGTTTTCTTTTCATAGCATCAGTCCCGATACGTTTTGATCAGACATTAGAGTAGTGGAGAGTAATTTAATGATAAAATGAAATTTTCTTATAAAGCACTTGTTCAGACTTATAATAAAAGTCAATTTTTTTTATATACGGTGTGAGGAAGAGACATAACAAAGGCTGGATTCAATTTTACACCGAACATGCCAAAGATATACCGGGTGTAACAGCAAAATTGTCCAAATCGTGTAACAGCATAATTGTCCATCCAACAAAATGTTTAATGTAAAAAAAAAAAAAAACCGCTAAGCTAATCGAGTTTCTTTTTTCCAGGTTTTCAGATAAGACGTTTGTCGTAAGAACCACTGAAAAATCTTTTGAGTTATTCAGCTAGAAAGAGAACCGTGTAAAATTGTTTTGTGTCAGAACCACTGTCTTCCCAACCGAGCAATAGTGAGAGGGAAAAGATAATTCAGGCCTCCAGTAATGGTACCAACATTCATACTTTGGATTTCACCTTCAAAGTCCATTCAAGAGCCATCAAGAGAACGGTGAGTAAATTTAAAAAAGAAAGAGGAAGTAGAGAGGGAAACTGGGTCATGAGCTCAAGCAGGAAGAGGGATCCTCATTTCAACTTAAAACCAAATGGATCGATTAGAAATGATCCAACTCAATCCATAAGAGGTTTGGCATGTGAGAAAGGATTTTCACCTATGACAGTCCAAAGAGCACTGATAAAAGACTTGTAAATGAAATCGTACGTGAAACCTGTGAGTCACCTTGTTACTTCAGGACAGAAAGTTAGAAGGTTAGAGAGGGCTAAGATCATCTTAAATAAGTTGGAAAATGATCCTATATATAATATATATATATATATATATATATATATATATATATTTGAACTTTATTTCAATACTTCATGAGCTTCCAATCGTTAGCTATGATTAATTAATTATGAAGATGTAATCTTCGTTTATGATCGATTTCATCACGATTCCTCTGGTAAGTTTGGATAGTAATTTTACATTCTTATTACTCAATGTAGATTCCAGTAGTGTTATAAAAACCACAGAGAATTCCAGTAAAATATCTTTAATCATTTCTAAGATACAACGGTTTAAGGTTTAATCTAACAAATGGACAATTTTGCTTTTACTCAATCTGGACAATTTTGTTGGTACACTTTGTACAGTGTGCGATGGATAAATTGTCGTCTAATTGCGCAAATATGAAAATAACACTAACATCTCATTTTAACAGATATATTTCTTAAATTACACAAAAATATCTTGAAATACTAAAAGGTTAAAGAACAAAACTCCTTGTAACACCAAAGATGATCTGAAGGTAAGGATTCATCATTCACCAATTAAACGAGGAGACCGTCCAAAAGAGATGCAGGAGATTCCGAAGTCGTCTAGAGGCTGTGATTGAAACCAATGGTGATTTTACTGAATAAATTTACTCTAATTTCAATTTTGCTTAATTTAGACGACAGTTTATCCATCTATAATAGTATAGATGCCGATACGTCTATTTTTTTTTAATTTCAGATATATAAAGATTTCTATTGGTCATAAAATAGATATAACCTCAAAAGAAAAAGAAAATATTGTAATATCTTTGAGTGATGATAAGAAAGCTGTGACCTGCAAAGAGAGTTGAGTCGAGATCAAAGGACAATTAAAAAAAGAAACTGAAAGATCGGGAAAAAGAACTGACGTGATGAAAAGGAGATTTGAGAAAAATTAAATATTAAGAAAATAATTGAAGAATCTGAGAAAAAAAGATACAGAATATTAAATATATTGGCTAAATACATATAATGCACCCAAACTACTAGAATTATAAACATTGTTTTCTCAAGAGTTCGTCCTGAGTATGACGATAAACTACATCCGGCAGCAAGGCCTCTGATCGGGAGGTTTTGAAGAGCGTGAAACCACTTCTTTAATTACTGGTGTTTCCAGACCCACCTTGATCCGGAGTGGTAGCACCTGTTAAGGTCACAGCTATGGCCAAATAGTTAACCTCCAAACTGGGGTCAAAATACTATGAAAGTATAAAAATAGATTTTTATAGTTGTTATGGTCCAGGTTAGGACCAAGGAAAAACAACACGAACACAAGAGTAGAAATAACGAAGGTATATTACACGAAATAATAATACAAGATGTGGAAGGTGTCAGTATGACTGTCAGTCTGGGTTTGAGTGAACTACTATCGGTTCAACTCGATTCGGTGTCTAGCCACTCCCAACGAGGGTTGCATGTGGCACAAGGCCGAGTTTAATGTGGGTTTCCCGAGCCCGTAGGCTCGGTCAAAAAATGCCCGTAGAAACTGTAAAAACAGAATCGGGTTGGTCAACCTCCCCGAACGAGACTCTGCCCTTCGGAGGAGACTCGTCCGGGTTCCTATCTGCTCAGAGGCAGAGAGTTCGACCGTCAAGCCGAGAAGATCTGCTTGATTCGGTGTCTAGCCACCCCCACGAGGGTTGCATGTGGCACACGGCCGAGTTTCTCGAGCCCGTAGGCTCGGCCAAAAAATGCCCGTAGAAACTGTAAAAACAGAATCGGGTTGGTCAACCTCCCCGAACGAGACTCTACCCTTCGGCGGAACCTCGTCCGGGTTCCTCTCTGCTCAGAGGCAGAGAGTTCGACCGTCAAGCCGAGAAGATCGGCTTGATTCGTCCCTCTCTCTTGAGAGGCGTAGTATACATTGTATTAGGGAGAGTTCATTCTGTAGTAAGGACCCATGACAATAGTGAAAATACCAGCAATACAATTTTGCAAAAAAAAAAAATTACCAACGTTACCAACAATACCTATTTATAATAGAATTACCAACAATACATTTGATAGCAAAATTATAAGTTTTATCTGTAGTTGAAGGCATACAATTACGCTCAAAATATATTTAATTGAAGCCATAAAATTGTGTTCAAAATATTTAGATTTCGGCAAAAGAGTTTGATATGCCGCTAATCAAAATCAACCTAAAACCAACTTCTCAATTGTAGTTTTTAGTGATTCATATAGAGCTACATTGGTTGGCTTGGCGAAAGATTGAATTCTTCATTAAAATAATCAAACATGACTTAGAAGACAACAAGATGTAGGTAATGTTTATGCTTGTTGTAAGGCGTAAAAGTATAGGTCCCTTCAAAATTATTGATGATGGATAGTAATATTTTTTTTCATCCGGCGTTGGTTTACTGAAGTTTGGATTAATAAGGAATAATTTTAGAGTAAAAAAAAAAATGTTTAAATCCATTCATTCGCGAGAAATTACTTTGTTTACTTTTCGGGTACGAAATGAAACAAGTCAGCAAAAATGGACTTTGTAGCAGATATCGGCTTTCAAGATCTGAATAGAAAGATGTTCATTCTTAGAAAGATTAATTGGACCTTACTGTGACGCTCCCTGATAAAGCATTCAATATCAGGAGGTAGGAGCAAGTTCGATCCCTGCTGGAGGACACACTTTCTTTATTAAATCTCTCAAATGCGCAAGCCGATAGACCCAATTTACACTATTAAAAAACGGCAAGGCGTTTGCTCAAAAACGTGTATCCACTAAATATAACGTTTGGAGATATAATAATGTCGGATTAAAATAGAAGAAAAATTAATTATTTTGTATGTATATATATATATATATATATATATATATATATATATATATATATATTAATTCATTACTTAAACGTTCCCCTAGTCGAAACCGTCATTAGATCTGCCCGGTCAAATAAAGCCCGAATAGTGCTTTTGAACGCAGACATTTCCGGATTCTCGAAATATACATATGTGCTTCCAGAGAGAGGGATCAGTGCACACACCGAGGCCAGCGCAACCGACGATTGCGGGGGCTCGGGAATTTTTGTTCCTAGCCCGGGTGTACGCGCTCGGGCTCCCCACATTAAACCGAACTTGTGTCACAACCTGACCTCGTGGTTATGAGTAAATACAAATATAGATATGTGCTTAGTTTCATATCCTAACGGAAACAAAGACATTTTTTAGGAACGGATTTTTCTTTTATTAATCAGATATATTTTTAATTTATTACTTAAACGTTATTTTTATCTAGTTTCTATTTATTTCCATCTACCGGCCTGAATGTTCTTGAAATCTTAGAAAAATATGAAAAATAGTCACTAGATCTGATGATGTGTCTTCATCTCTCGGTTACGAAGAACCCCGTGACCAAGAAAAGCCTGTGTAGTGTTTTTAACGCAGGTTTTTCCCAATTTTCGAATACCGGATTAATAAATGAAAAATACATTCATTCATATATATATATAGATAGATAGATATAGATATATAGATATATAATGAAATGGATTAAATCCAGCAATTATTTAATATATTTTCTGTTTATACGTTATTTTTATAGATACATTTTATTTAAGTAAATCTTTGTTTTTACTATAAACGGTATTAATTACATTTACCGGTCTAAATGTTCGAGAAATGTAGAAATATGCGCTCTCTGACAGGAATCAAACCTGTATTCCTATACGGAAAACATTTCATTTGATATATATATATATATATATATATATATATATATATGTGTGTGTGTGTGTGTGTGTGTGAAAAGTGTGTGTATATAAATATAAATATATATATATATAATTATTTATATATTATATGCGCGGTACTTATTTATATATTATATGCTCGGTTTATTTATATATTATATGCGCGGTTTGTCTGACGCTCGCAAAAGCGTGAAACCCAGGGTCACAAACTCACATCTATCCAACCAAAAAAAAAAAAAATATATATATATATACACTAAAAAAATTGAAACTACCAGCGTCTCTCGTTTCGTACGCATATGTAGACGCTGCGACATCAACAAACCCCAGCCGATGAAATCCTAATGGATGAAACGCATCACAAAAACTTTTTACAATTTGTCATACTATTTTTCTAAATAATGTTTGTTCATATATAAAATTATGCAAAATAATATATCGTTTACATATATATATACACACACACACACATATATATATATATATATATATATATATATATATATATATATATATATATATATATATATATATATATATATATATATATATATATATATATATATATATATATATATATATATATATATATATATATAAAATGATATTATAGCCCGATTGTAAATAGTGTGAATAACCAATTGATAATAATGTTCAGAATTATATATATAAAATCATATTTCATTTTATATATATATATATATATATATATATATATATATATATATATTTATATATATATATATATATATATATATATATATATATATATATATATATATATATATATATATATATATATATATATATATATATATATATATATATAAAATGATATATGATTTTTATATATATATATAAATATATATATATGATTTATATATATATATATATATATATATATATATAAAATGGTATATGATTTTATATATATATATATATAATTCTGAACATTATTATCGGTTGGTTATTTACACTATTTACAATCGGGCTATTTTCCCCATTTTTGTTGTTCTTATTACAACGTTTCGGTCATTGTTTCTTCATCAGGTGTATATCAATCCGCGTAACCTACAGGAAATTCCGAACTGAAACATTTTTTTAATATACGGTGATAAAACTGTTATCTTTATCTAGCGATATCTCATCTAGTTCTTATTTTTAGTACCGCTCGCTTATTGGATATTCACGCTGTCCGACCCTGAGATTAAACCCACAATTACTATGTCACCAAATTCACGAATAGACGCTTTAATCCACGAAGCTATTATCCCGTAGGACAATTCTGTGTTGAGGACTTGAAGCCTTAAACGCTTGATGCTAATAAATGTTGCTGTTCATCTTTGTTGTTGATAACAACAAAGACGAGGACAATAGTCCGAATGTAAACAGTGCTAATATTGGTAAATCTTTATCTGAGAAATTCAGGCAGAAATTATCAGTGGGTTAATAATAATTTTATGCGTAAACATTGACTTGCATAATAAAATCTGACGGTTTTTTTCCTTCAAATGTGTATTTGTGTATCTTAATGAAATGCTTCTTTTAAACGAGAATACAACTGAATATCTCTTCTTTTTTTTTTCTTTCAGCGATGAATATGAATATCCTGAAAAAGGACGCTCACTAGTTGAAACGGTAACTATGAATCTCGAAACAAAGTCTTCTAAAAGATTAGAAAGCACTTTAAAAGAAAATCCTATGAATGGAACATACAAAGAATAAAAAATCAAGGGACCGATTTTTTATTCAGTATTATTCAATTCCCACATCCATACATGAGAGAGAGAGAGTGAAAAAAAAGTGTGTGTGTGTGTATGTGTGTGTGTGTGTGTGTGTGTGTGTGTGTGTGTGTGTGTGTGTGTAAAAGATAGATTTATTTTGTATAGGAAATAACGGCATGGGAGCGTGAGAAATGTCACAAGTGAGGGTGGCAATAACACGGACCCGGGACAACCACATATATACACGATAATATTGACGATGCTCACCCACTACCGGATGACACAAATCACATGCGCCTGGCAATGCGTGGCAACATCGTTATTTATTTTAGTTTAGTATAGTTTTAGCGTGTATAGCTATTAAGCGGTTTGAACATAGCCAGCTTAAAGATCGCTGAAGAAGAGCTCGATAGAAAGAAACCCTCCGTCATTAATACACTGCCGAATCACTCCTGCAGTCAATTTTTGTAGTGTTGTTCCGCTCGCAAAATAAGTCAATCTGGCGATCGGCTTCAGACAGTTTGATCAAATCTGTGCTTTCGACGCTAAAAGAAAAGAAACTCTTTTATCATAAACAGAGTATTATGACTTTCCACTTAAACGATTTAAAGTGCTACAAATGTTTCAATTCATTGGATACGTAAAGAAAGTATTTACTATCAAGTGATTACCAACAATTCGCCTTAGACCAGTAAAACAAGACTGTTAAGTTTCGACTTCGGACACACTTCTTTTATTTGTAAATTTACTTCTGTTAAAACGGTCCAACTTTCTCTTTCGATATTGATTTGTCCAAATGCTGTTTGCCTCAATATCGCGTTAAACTGTTAACCTCCACTCCATTATCTACGAAAATCTCTGCAAATATACCTGGGAAGTGTTCTACCAGAGGACGAAACGCGATATTGAAATCCGAAGACATACTGGGACAGCCAAAGGTGTATTCCCAAAGCTAAGCAGGGTATTAAGAGACAGGAAAAACTTTGTCAAAGAAAAGAGGGCTGAACTGTTACATGATATATCTTCCTATATGGCAGTGAATGCAGGATAGTCTCCTCAAAGATGAAGAAGAGACATGAAGCAACAGTAATGTGGTTCTGCAGAAGGATGTTGAGGATAACATGTATCGAACATGTGAACAACGACGAGGTCTTAGAGAAAATGGAAACAAAAAAGAAACTTATACTTAACATTAGGAAGATACAGGTGAAATTTCTGGGGCGCATAATGAGGAAGGAGGGCTTGGTAAATCTGATGCTCACAAGACAGATTGAAGACAAGAGGGACAGATGAAAACAGCGCATAACATAGTGAGCTTGAGTAAATGGATGGCAGAACAAGGTTTAGGAGAAATAACGAAAACACAATTTATTAAGAGCTACAAAAGACCAGAAATTATGGAGAGCCGTGATCGCTTACGTCCTGAGGGGACACAGCACATAGAGAAGAAGATTGGCCAGAATATCTTTGAAATTGTATATAATATCTCGAACTTTTATTACGATAATAGTATACAATCGAAAAACTAGTAATAATGATATCAGTAAGAAATGTTTAAAGCATCTGATTAGCAAGGTCAAATTTGTAGTTTAAAGATATATATATATATATATATATATATATATATATATATATATATATATATATATATACGAGTACATGGTTGGTATTTTGGAATAAAATTCTAATAGCCAATAACACTATTTTTTTTTTAAAAGTGCTCAATACAAAGTAGAGGAAATAATATTTATTCAAAAATTATAACATACTTATGTTATACCATCACTACAAATATAACCATTTTGTTGTCTTATCAAGTGATGGAGTTGATTGCGAAAAAAAATCCTTCAGTGTTGAAGTGTTGAAACAAAACGGCTATTTTTGTAGTGATGTTATAACATGCTTATGTTATAATTTTTGAATATATATATATATATATATATATATATAAAGAATTAGTGGATTTATTTTTAATCGGACATACACCTCATCTTTATTTATTAAACACTGTGTAATACGTCTATCGTCTGGGCATTTGAAAAGACTCAGTAAATAGATCCCCGGCAGGGTTTGAACGTGTGTGAGGGGACCAGCGTTTATCCCAATGGCTTGCGCATTCGAAGGAAAAAAAAAAAATTTTGGCATAATATATATATATTATATATATATATATATATATATATATATATATATATGACCATTCGTCCATTGCAAAACATTTGCGCCAGCATTCCTGTCCACATTCACAGTATAGAAAAATACCGATTGATAACACAAGTATCCTACATCAAGAAAATAACAAATTAAAACTACAGATCCTCGAAGCAATCTTCATTAAATGAAGCTGACACTGAATAGAATCAGCTACAAATACTGTTATAATTTTCTAAAATGCCTATAAAAAGAACAGTTTTCACGCTTTAATGCACACTTAGCCATAACATTTGAACAAAAAAAATTCAATAATGAATAACTATTCACGTTTTAATGAACGCTAAAGCATAACTGTCAGCCAGAGCATGTAAACGCAAAAGAATAATTCAGGACTGGATAGCTACTCATAGTTTTGCCTTACCAATTGCACCCCTGATGATGATCTCAGAAAGAAATTGGAAACACTTAGTTAATAAAAATTATTCTCACTGCTACAGTGCATTTCTTGCCTCATTTAATTGTAATATACGGAAAACAATTCGTGAATATGAAAGGATTATAATCAAAATAAGCCTACACAGCGTTTGCAACATAGAAAAATATGACAAACTGGAAAATTTCTTGTGATGCGTTTCATCCGATAGGATTTCATCGGACTGGGCTTTGTTGAAGTTGCTACGTTTCCACATCAACAAAGCCCAGTCCGATGAAATGCGTTACAAGAAATTTTCCAGTTTGTCATATTTTTCTAAATACTCTTTGTTGATATATAAAATTATACAAAATTATATATCGTTATATCATATGTGTGTGTGTGTGTGCGTGCGCGCACGTGTGTGTATATGTGCGCACTAAAGTCAACACCAAATGACAATCTTAAGAACTGAAAATTGTGTTCAAGCATGAAATGGTCTATCGTCGTTCTATGTTCACCTCAATGTCACTATCATCGTTTGGTGTTGACCTCAGTGTCCACTTTTATATTTACATACGCTGTATCTCTGATATTGAGTACTTTTGTCCGTAAGTACAATATACCTTAAAACTATATTTTTATCATTATATATATATATATATATATAACATATTTATATATATATAATTTACATAACATATTTATTCATATGATTATTACTGTTTTTGTTAGAAGATACACTTTTGCCGTTATAATTCTATATGCTTTTTCGTCTCTTTTGTTATCATTAGGTGTTGTAGTTCTGTTATCAGTACTATCATATCTGTCTGAAGTTCTTGTAATGCAATATAACAGCATTATTACGTGTCACAGACCACAATTAATGCGATGCTGAAATATGTCAGAATTTCAGCGATACGATACTATTATATCGTCTTAGGTGGACGCAGAGTTGGGCAAATGTTCATAATAGAAAGGCGGGCGAATTACACACTAAAAAAATGACCGTTTTCTCTTTTTCTTCCTTCATTTCCATTTTTCTTTCTTGTTTAATTTTTTGGCAGCAAGGTAAACACTTTCAAGGAGACCTATAATTAAGATGGCGTCATGAGAAATCAAATCAGTTAACGGTGAATGAAAAAAAAAACTTGTTTCATAGATACCCAAAGGAGGATCATGATAGCATAGTAACGACCATAAAAGAAAGGATAAAAAAAAATTAAAAAGAAAGAAAATAAAATAGTTAAAATAATCGTATCCGAGAGAAAATCGTATTAGTGGGAAAAGAACTCTGGAATACAAGAGTATCATTTTGACAGAGCTTGTTTGTAAATAGAAACTGCAGCTTTTGGAGGCAAATTGTTTGACGAAACCAGATCACTCAGATAATAAGAAAGTTATCTCCCCCTCATTGTACAATGGAGCGCTACTATTGAACGTTTCAGTAGAAACACTAATCAGAATCTTGATTTTGTCATTCGTTTGTTTATTCCTGAATTTTCCAGTCGAGTCCAGATGTAAGTTTTACTTATTTCAGGTTTACAACTTAAGGAAATTTCTATAAAGTCTAAGCAGGACCGATACAAGGGTTTCCTGGGCTCCCGACAAATCTTTGAAACGGGGCCCTCCCCACTCCACTACATCTCAATTTTCATAAAGTATTATTCGTATTAATTACAAATTTAATTGTAATCTAATCATGTTCAATAATGAATCATATGCAATATAAGTGAACAATTCAGTTAAAAAAGTTGAAAATAAATATAATGTAGACATAATTAGAGACATGTCATAATAGATCATTCCATCTTAAATAATTGAATGTTTTGCGCTTATTTTTAAAATCAAACTGAGATTTTCTTGCTAAAAAGTTGAATAATTTTAACAGATTTAACATTATAAATAAATAAAAAAAGTAGTGAATTTTATATAGTGCTTTTTTTTCGGGGCCTAGCATGAGCAAAACAAATTCACAGACTTGGACAAGTAGTGCAAGGGTCACGAAGACCCTCGCCCTCCCGAATCTATGATACCAACCCGAATCTATGATATGAGTCCCCCAAATTTACTACATATCAATTTTCATAAAGTAGTATTCATAAAAATACAAATTTCATTGCAATTTAATGATGTAGAATAATGAATCATATTATAGGTGAGCAATTCAACTAGAAAAATTGAAAATAAATACAATGTATGTAAATACAAATTAGAGACATGTCATAATAGATCATTCCATCTTAAATAAATCAACAATGTATTGCGGCAATTTTTAACAACTTGAGATTTTCCTTGTTAAAAAGTTGAAGAATTAAAAATTATGGGTAATAAAGAAGCAAATGCTGATAAAATAGCGAGGGTCTCAAAGCACTGCCCAAGAATCTCAATCAGGGGGATTCGGGTTTAGTACGCACCGGTCCTGAGTCTGAGGATAAAACGCTTTTTTGACCACTTGATTCTTC
The DNA here is from genome assembly GCA_903632075.3 of Acanthosepion pharaonis. Lineage (NCBI taxonomy): Eukaryota > Metazoa > Mollusca > Cephalopoda > Sepiida > Sepiidae > Acanthosepion > Acanthosepion pharaonis. The sequence continues at coordinate 2,333,765 of CAHIKZ030001480.1, forward strand.
CTGAAGATCAAAAATTGGGTCCAGTGTAACTTCTAACCTATGTAGCCGTGTACATGAAAACAAAACTACACAAAATATATACAGTGAAATGTGACAGTTATACTTTTTAAAAAACATTAGGATCCACAGGTTTATTATAAGGAAGCATCTTTCTGTTCAGTTATAGTTAAAAGATTTTTTTTAATTAATTCACCCTAAGCAATTCGATAATGCTACTAAGACGCAAGTGGCTCCTAGGAGTGAAAGAGAATGTGGATATCTGAAAAGGAACAAGAAACCCAACCCTATATAGGAAACGTGGGATAAACCTCTACTCCTGTTCAATAGACTGGGGAGGATCGCGAACCGGACGAAAGGCAAACCTATCTACTCCTGTTGGTGAGGGAGAGAGAAAAAAATTATAAAATCAAATAAATAGTGAACAAAATGTCAGAGTTCAGGCGCAGATGTTAATAGTACAGAATTGAAAGCAGACTTTAGAAGGAACCGGAAACGCAATCCTAAACAGGAAAGAGGGAATAAACCTCTACTTTTGTTCAAAAGACCAGAGAAGAGTGTGAAATGGAAATTATCTATCTCTATATGAATTAGACATGACGACAATTTCTATTTATAAGCGTAGTTTGATTGTTATTTTGCTAATAGACCCGCGAAAATGTCACGATTTTCCTGTTATAATTTTGTTTTTCTTTCTTTCTATCAATGAAATCAAACAGCATCTCTGATATGTCTTTTCCGTCTTTCCCCACGATCTAAATAGTTATGAGGTATTGACAAGGTGTTTCTTTTTTCTTTCCTTGTTTTCTTCCTTCTTTCTTTCTGTCTTTCATTTTCTCACTGAAACTAAGTAGCGTCTCTGATATGTCTTTTCCATATTTCCACGCGATCAAAACGGAATAGTTCATTAGTTATGAGGTACTGACAGAATGCTTCTTTCTTTTACTTTTCTTCTTTTTTCATTCTTTATTTTTTCTCACTGAAACCAAGTAGCGTCTCTGATATGTCTTTTCTGTTTTTCGCCGCAATGAGGTAAACAGAATAAACCTTTTATTTCTTTTTCATTCTTTATTTTTTCTCACTGAAACCAAGTAGCGTCTCTGATATGTCTTTTCTGTTTTTCCACGCAATCAAAACGGAATAAACCATTAATTATGAGGCACTGGTACTTGCTATAGACAAGTAGAATTTTTATAAAATTTTTCCTCTGCTGACAATTTTCTGACAATATGTACAAACATTAAAATTAAAAGTTTTTAACTCATTTTATTAATTCTTTGCCGAGATATCAAAAATTATATAAACATTCAAATATAACAATGGATTAAATTAGCTCAACTCATAAAAAATCGATCGTCTTCAAACTGTTTAGAAATCCAAATCTGAATTTCAATAAAAATATAAAAACTGCTTTTGATAAATCAGCACAAACGAGAAAGTTTTCAAGAAAACCTTTCAAAAATGCCTACAGACTTAAGTTTCATGATAAAAAGAAAATGGTGATTCTATAAAATTCAATTATTGTCTGTTAATTTCATCCTAAAATGATCGATAGAATACAGAGAAACGCCATTGTCAGGAATATGGCGGTAAACCGCCATATTTCTGACAATAGCTTAAAAATTATATATTTATTTACATATATCTAAAAATATATATTTCCTTTCAAGATTTCCGTGTGTATAGCTCAAGAAATCTATGAAATCCAAGAATCAAACGTGTTTATCAAGAATTGTTTCTGATTTTTTGGAAAATGGGGTTTAGCAGATATTGCACAGGGGAATTAATAGTTCAAAGAATAAAAGAATTTGAATTCATTTATTAAATTAAGGTAACTCTTTTCTGTATTACTTAAATGCCATAGATTGCAATGATTTTATGCTGTAACATAGCAACCGAGATAGATAGATAGATAGATAGATAGATAGATAGATAGATAGATAGATAGATTGGGAATTTAGGAATCAACACTCCTTCGTAGATGGACGGAAATGAGCGGAATGATAGTGTTATGGTCTCAGTTCCTTGTACCACGATGATGGTCCAAGGTTAGAACCAATGAAAGAATAACACGAACACAGGTATGGAATACAAAGATATATTACAACAGAAATATAATACAAAGAAGTAGAAGTATTAGTAATGACTATCAGATCTGGTTAGAGTGAACTATGTTGTCTCGATAAGTATCACTATTCCAATGTCCTTACAATATTCTCTAAATTATCTCTCCTCGTCTTACAATATCCTGATACCTCTTGAGAGGCGCAGTATTTATAATGTTAGGAATAGTCCATTATTATTATGGGTAAGTTCCCATAACAGATAGATAGATAGATAGATAGATAGATAGATAGATAGATAGATAGATAGATAGATAGAATCAGACTGAAATAGATAGATTGATAAATAGATTGCTAGATAGATTTTAAAGAAATATATGTATATTACAAATGAACAATGATCAGTAATATCTCTATCGACGCTGATATTTCAGTAAGTTTTAAAATAAAAAAAATAACGTAATTAGTTGCCCAAAGGAGTCATAAATCATTTTAAATACCCTCTCACGGACACCGATATTAAGGACTTTTACTTTAATATCTGGAGAAAATTTCACTTTCTCACCAATTCGGTCATCTTGGGTTGCATCGGATGTAAGTCAGAGTAGATGAGATAGAGGAATGCAGAATGGTTGATGATTTGAAGCTGACCCCCAGGAGAAACAAAAAGCAATGAAATCTTGGATTCGATTTCAAAAACTGTTGCGTCAGATCTCAATCGCTGTTGATGGCCACTGCCGTTTCTCTCTCGACACAGATACGCTAAAACAAAACAAAACCAAAGAATTTACAACACGAGTAAACGTTACCCAGTCTGTTTCTTCGTGTAAGTTATAGTCTTTGTTACGATTAGATACCGCCCTACGTTAAAGATAGAATTATTCGGAGGTTATCAGATAAATAGGAAAACAAAGTCTTATCTCGAATTGCAGGACTATTATTCCTAAGTTTGTTATTTTGTCACGACCAACCGGCTGTTTCGATTGATATGATCTTCAGAACTTTTCTAGTAGCGTATTATATATACCTAGAAAAATAAAATAAAATACGTGCGTTAAATATATATATAATATATATATATATATATATATATATATATATATATATATATATATATATATGATACTCGGTCAATAAGTTCGTAATCTGAAACGTAAATATTAGGTTAATTTTGATCTGAAATTTTCATTGTATAGTGTCGGGCTCTGTAATTATAATTATTACCCACTGTATGAAATGCACTGACAAGGAAGGAGATTGTGCTGGAGAATAAGTATTTTTACCATTAAAATTATTGATATACCTTTAGATAGATAGATAGATAGATAGATAGATAGATAGATAGATGAACAGATAGATAGATAGATAGATAGATAGATAGATAGATAGATAGATAGATACATACATACATACATACGTAGATATACTAAATTTCATCTAGTAAAAACTTAGAGAGCCACTCAAGGTAGACATTGCTGTCTGAGGTGCGTGATATTCATAAAAGAGGTGGTACGAAGTGTTGATTATGCGTATAATGAAGATATATAGCCATTGACCATTGACTTAAAGCGATTAAAATTCTAGTTCCGGTAAGTATACACGCGGGAGTCTGTGCCACAGAGTGGCTGTTCTTAAGAAAAAAACAGATTGAGTGGAAATACCTCCTTATAATTAGAATATAGAGGTAACACAGTATGTCCTAGCTGTAAAGGTCTGAACTGGTAGAACTAAATAATAACCCGCTTTTGAATATTTGCCAACAAAATAGCAATAGGTAATGATAGGCTTGCGAATTTACGTTTGTAGAAAAGAGGACGCAGGGTGCAAAATAAGTAATCTCACGTGATAGATAGATAGATAGATAGATAGATAGATAGATAGATAGATAGATAGATATGAACAAGTTAAGGATAGATAGATAGATAGATAGATAGATAGATAGATAGATAGATAGATAGATAGATATGAACAAGTTAAGGATAGATAGATAGATAGATAGATAGATAGATAGATAGATAGATAGATAGATAGATAGATAGATAGATTATGGCCATAGAACCCAACATCGCATGGTAAATGGTAGTTTCACGCATTGGCTCTACGTTACTCACATGGAGCGGGCAAATTTTTCCATTGCGGTTGCAGGAGATGGTCTACCAACCTTAGGAAGTTCCGATTTTATGATGTTGCCTCTTTTCTTCGGGATTATTTCTGCAGTTTGACATTGGATGTCCTCGAATATGGGCTATGACACTTTAAGATCAAGTACGCTGTGCCCTTCCATCCGTACTCTTTAAACCGAAATAACTAGTAGAAGTTGACCAATCCGACAATCACTAATCCGATTTAATCAGAAATGCGACATTAATTCTCACGATAGTATTGTAGATTTCCCGAATCACAGCACAGACCTACCACTACTGTTTGCTGGTACTGGCTACTACACCAGCTGTTTTTTAGCAATTCCATATACAGGTAAAACATTTCTACTTGTCTTGCGTGCATTTTATTATAACCTATTGCCGTTTAGTACCAGTTATGCTTTAATGGATACATGAAGTGCTTCTCGTTGTAGTAAGCTCAAACATTATACGTTATCCATAACAGATTATGTAGAACTTTTCAAAGACTCGACAGCAGTATGCTTGTTGTTGGTTGCTCCCTTCGCTGATACTATTAGAAACACTACTTGTTCGAAATAATCTTGTTAATCTCTGGGAAGAGCTCATAGTATAGGTTCCATTCCATTCCCACCATATACATAGTATCCCTTTCTTTGAATAAAGCTAGAACTTTGGTGCGGTTAGTAATGTTTCACTTCACTTGCCTCACATTTTCTAACACTCAACGTTGTTGTAAAGCATCCACTTTTCATTGCCCTTGAAAAATATTCATTAAAAATAAATCATGTAAGTTCAGTTCAACCATCTTTTTTTTCTAAAATGATGTGAAAAGCACACATTAAAGCAACTAATATAACCAAACTAGTACAAATGATTTTCAATACTTCACTTGGTTATTTTGAGTCTGCTATCTCTCGTCTCCGTGTATCATCATCATCACTTCCTTGACTTTTGTAATCGTTGTGGGGAGGGGTCCGAATGCAAAAACCACACTAATTCTTTTCCACAACGGTCTATCAACGGCAGCCATCAGCAATTCGGGTACAGTCATATTTGTTCATTGTTTGACATTATCCAACCAATTTTTACATTGGCGTCCTCTACTACGTCCACCTTCAACAATGCTTTGAATGATGGTCTTGCACAGGCTGTTATGCATTGTAATGTATCCCAACCACACCATTTTTCTCCGTTTGACAATATCTATAAGCGGTTCCTGGTGGCCCACAAAAACTTTTATGTTCCCAACAGAAGAAGCTAAGGAGTTTTCTCGTGCATTTGTTCTGAAATGCCTGGATCCTTCTCTTTGTATCTTCCAACAGTGCCCACGTTTCACATCCATATAGAAACATGGAGACTACCAACGATGTGTACAGTCTGAAAGCTGATTTTGCTCCTCCATATTCTTGCCAAATCTGGCCATCGCTTCCATGGCTGTGGCAATCCGTGTGTGGATATCGAATCTGCAGGCACTTCATCCAGTAAACTCCCGTTCATGGTAATGTTGACACGAGTGCTATACGTCATTACTTTGGATTTCTCGGAACTCACCTCCATTCCATACGCTTCTGCTCAGTGTATAACGTTATTTAATTTTAGTTAATGTCGGATGTGCTTCTCGTGATATGAAACGCAAACACCATACATTGTCCATAACAGATAAGATAGAATTGAAAAAACCTGACAGCGGTGTGTCTGAGCGAAACATAAAACAACATTGTCTCATCGACAGTTTATGACATAAAGAAACAGAGACAAAAATAATGCAACCATCAATAATCCAGCAAAATACCTGTTAACCAATTGTTGGATTCGCGATGGTCAGCATGTACGAGCGTTTATTTATTAAAAAAAAAAACAGGTTACTAAAATTTTCTAACTGAATATTTGGCTGAATTCACGCAATCTGCCACGTCTACTTTCAGCATTCGACCAAATTAGTGCGGCACCCAGTGAGTAATATAGGCCAAAATGTACTTTCAAATTAAAAAGTCGTTCTTCCATTATTTTGAAATTTAAGTGTACAAAGCGGTCAATGATAATGAGTGCGCAGCGCAGAGAGTTGTCTGTGGAACAAAGGACTTAATTAAGTGTAACAAAAAAGCATTATTTTTGTCGCAGGACGGTGTATACCAATATCCTGTTTATAACAGCCATTAAATTAATGTTAGCTGCGGCATATATTTCCTTCATTCGAATTTACCAGAAATAGCCTGCGAATCACTGTTTAATCTTTACTTAATGTTTGGAGTTGATCGCTACCATTCTTAACTTGTCTTCGACCGTGGAGCATCATTCAGCGAGAAACATGCACTTTTGACACGTTCAATAGTTACTAAACTGAAAATCCTTTTTCTCTTTTTTAGTTTCACATGCATTATTGTTTCTTAAAATAAAATTGTTAAATATGCCGAAAATATTGCTTTTCATATATCTTTAATGTTAGAATCAATAAGCAAAAATACTTTTAAATGTGCATTGACATCTATCACATTACAATCAAAAGCGATCTTTTTAATGAACCTAAACCATCCTAATGCTAACAAGCAACAAATATAGATATTGATTTCTTCAATCATTTCACCCCACGCAAGACAATAAAGCCACTAAGACGCAAGGGGGTTACTAAATGTTAGAGAATATGAAACAAAGAACAATATTAAGGAGGGAGAACAATAAAAGAACAGGAATTAAAAAGACAAAATTAAACGATTGACACTGCATTCAAATTTTTGAAGATCAAAGCTGACTAAGAAGCAAGAAGCCGGAAGAGAGTTCCACAAGTGAGAAGTATGATAGAAGAAACTGTTAGCATAGAACTTACGGTTGCATCTAGTCATTCAACTATACTTGCGGTATTCTGAACACTTGCCTGTCTCACCTCGAGAGAAGGTCTTTTCCTAGTAATCTTACTTCTGACTTATTAATAATCTCCCTTTGTTGTCACTCTTCAAAATAAAATGTAACCACAACACGCTCACATACGATACGCGGATGAATATGAATTGACAGTCTCAATACGGGACTTAGCCCCAACTGGTGATATGTCACAAGGCAGGAAGCCATTTAACATGCACGTAGAGACGGTTTCAACGGAAGCTATTGTTCGACTTACTGATTCAGAACAGCAAAACACTACAGAGGAAAATCATGCACCAAGGGTTAGTGGTTCTCCTCCCAATGAATCTAATAATCACTCCGAATTCCAATCTCAATTAACCCTCCAATCCGGCTTCTGTTACCTCGGAACCACAAAAAAGATCTGTAAGAGAACGCCTCAAGTCTGTTCGTTATCAAGAACTCTTATATAGGCCAAAATGTACTTTCAAATTAAAAAGTCTTCTTATATAGGCCAAAATTTGAAAGTACATTTTGGCCTATATAAGAAGTCTTTAAGGAAGAGGAGAATGTGGTATTCTGAACATTTGCCTGTCTTTTCCCGAGAACAAGTCTTTTCCTAGTAATAACATCCCTTTCTTGTCACTCTTCAAAATAAAATGTAGCCATCTTGTTAGTTCATTAAAGCCTTCTGAAGGTCTCACGTCTTCTTGTTATCATTTCAATGCTTAAATTCATAAAGTCTCAATACGTGACTTAGCCCCAATTGGTGATATGTCACAAGGCAGGAAGCGGAAAGTTCATCAGAAGAATTACCAAGGAAGTAGAAATGGCACAGGGAAACTACGTTATAGTGGTTGGGAAAGGGGCTGAAGTGGAGATACCAGGCCAGGACCAATAACACTGCAGATACTTTAGATTTTATCAAGAATCTCTAAATATATAGCAGGAACATCAGACCATATGTTGCAGAAATATTGTTTGAAATTATTAGAACAGAACGGTTAAATCTGGCCATTCCAATTGTAAAATGAAGCAACGTTCCTATATCAATAAACCAACTTTCTTGTTTTTTTTAATGTTCTTGTGTCCTTTCTTTTCCATCTTTTCTCTCTATTCCTCTTTACCTTCTCCTCTTTCATATTCTTCATCTCTTTTTTCTTTTTGTTTGTCTCTGTTTTTGTAACTTCTCCTCCTGTTTGTACATACCTTCATTTTTTCTTCTTCTTTGTCTTCGTTTTTTTTATGTCTCCCTTTTTCCAGTTTCTCTTCCTGCTTTCCTCTACCTTCTCCACTCTGTTATTCTTTATTTCTCTTTTCTCGGATCACACTTTTTTTCATTGTCTTCTTCTGTTTCTCTTTACCTTTCTATCTTCCTCATCTCTTTTTTTTTTTTCTATATCCCTCTTTTCTTCTCATCATCTCCCCTTCTTGCTTCCCTCTACAATCTCCACTTACGCCATCTTTATCTCCTCTTCTTTCTACCTCCTCTTATTACTCAACTTCTTATATCCCTCTTTTCTTCTCTCCTGCTCCTCCTCTTGTTTCCCTCTACGGTTTCTTCTTACGCTTTTTTAATCTCCTCTTCTTTCTTTCTCCTCCTACTACTCAACTTTTTATATTAAATTTTCTTCTCTCCAGCTCCTCCTTTTGCTTCCCTCTACATTCTCCTCTAACACCTTCTTCCTCTCATCTTCTTTCTTCCTCCTCCTGCTACTCAACTTCTTACATCACTCTTTTATTCTCTCCAGCTCCTCCTATTGCTTCCCTCTATATTCTTCTCTTTCGCCTTCTTCCTCTCTTCTTCCTCCTACTACTCAACTTTTTATATGGCTCTTTTCTTCTCTCCACCTCCTCTTCATGCTTCCCTCTACATTCTCCTCTTACGCCGTCTTCATCTCCACTTCTTTCTTTCTCCTACTACTACTCCACTTCTTTCTCATTTTTATAATTTTACAAAAAACAGCATTGTCTAATTTTTCTATTACAAAGATTAAGAGTATGATAAAGACCTAAAAAAATGAGAGATCACTTTCATTTACAAATTTTCCCACAATCTTGAAAGATATAAAACCTTTTTTTTTTTTCTATCAGTAATCATATGTTTGCCAGCAAAAAGGGAACAGTCTAACATAAAAATAAGTACAGCATTTTAAATATCTAAGCACAGGACAGAAAGTGCGACACTGAAATCCGTAGGCGCAATGGGATAGCAAAAGATGCTTTCCGAAAGTCAAGTAAAGTATTAAGAAAAAAGAAAATTTCTTTAGAAATAAAGAAATCTTACGTAATATCAGTCCTCTTATATGGCAATGAATGCGGGTCAATCCCCTCACAACTTAAGAGACTTCAGAGATAACAAAAAGACGGAATTTATTAAAAGCTACAAAAGAAAGGAAATTGTGCAGAGCTATGATCGCTAACGTCCTGAAGGGACACACCACGTCGAAGAAAAGGAATCATTGATCTGCCATTGGTAGAAATATGTGTTAGCTGTTCAGAAAATGGAAGAAAATAAATCATTGCTATAGTGACGTCTTGAACTTACTGACGTGGATTGTTGAAAGTGTTGAATTTGAAGCGATGTCTGTAAAGACAAAGAAACAAGCGAAACAAAAAAAAAGGTGACATCACGCCATTATTTTCACATTAATCATACAAAATTAGGTGAATGACGTTTGCAGACTTTAGATGCATAAAAAATAATGTCATAAATTCTTATGTCTTATTTTTTATTGTCTTCGATTGTCCTGAATGTAGAGTCGGTAGATATTCTAATACGAATCTGATTTTTCTTCATCAAATTAAACGCTCAAAACGGGAACTCGAATACCCACTGCCAGCAGCATACCGTATTTTCTTGTGTACAATACGACTTGAGTATAAGACGATCCCGTGATTCTGAATCTAAACACAGGGAATAAATTACATCCCTGATTATAAGACGACCCCATGTTTCTGAAGATAAAAACAGGGAATAAATTACGTCTCTGAGTATAAGTCGACCCCATATTTCTGAAGCTAGTAACATGGAATAAATTACATCCCTGAGTATAAGCCGATCCCGTATATCTGAAGATAAAAACAGGGAATAAATTACATCTCTGAGTATAAGATGATCCCGTATATCTGAAGATAAAAACAGGGAATATACTACGTCCTTGAGTATAAGACGACCCCGTATTCCTGAAGCTAAAAACAAGGAATAAATTACATCCCTGGATATAATTCGACCACATATTACAGCCATATCTATGAAACTTTTTTTTAATTGTGCCATATTATCCATTAAATTCTTAATATCGTACATATATTTCAATAAAATTTTTAATTTTTAACGTGTTTTTCTAATTTCCGTATCAAAAGTTATTTTCGAATTTTCCGCGAAAGATGCTAACAAGATATACCCAGTAATACATTTTAAAGTGTTAATTGATCTGTCATACCTTTCTATTTAATATAACGTTATTATATTTCTATATATTAATAAACTATGAAAATAAAAAAGAATATTTTCTTTCATTAAGAATGAAGAAAGAAAACTTTATAAAAATACAAGAAAATCAAAATAATATTTAATCTCCGTTCAAAATATTTAATCTCCGTTCAAAATTTCAAAATAGTTGAACCTTCTATTTACAAAAGAATAAGATAGATAGATAGATAGATAGATAGATAGATAGATAGATAGATAGATAGATAGATGTGAACAAGCTATAGATAGATAGATTTTAAAGAAATATATGTATATTACAAATTAACATTGATCAGTTATATCTATTGACGCTGATTGTAAGTTTGAAAATAAAGAAGTAATCAGTTGCCCAAAGGACTCATGAATCATTTTAAATCCACTCTCACGGACACCGATATTAAGGACTTTAGTTTAATACCTGGAGAAAAATCCACTTTCTCACCCACTTGGTGATCTTGGGTTGCATCGGTTGTAAGTCAAAGTAGAGGAATGTAAAATGGTTGCTGATTTGGAGCTGACCCCCAGAAACAATAAAATCTTTGATTCGATTTCAAAAACTGTTGCAGGTATCATTATTAGTTGCAGATACATGCATGTAATAGCTTTATTGCAGTTATAATCTTTATCTATAGATATGTAATGAAATTTTGTTTCATTATGCCTAGTATTATTTGCAAGTCAGTCAGTCAGTTACGAGCCATGCGTGATACACGCTTAGGCGATCATGTACCTTTCGATACATGACTGACGTTGCAGATTTTCCCAGCAGTAGGTTGTCATTTCTTTCTGCGGTAAACCAGTTGCCATCCATTTCTATAGAACCCAGTCTATCCTACTATTTACCCATAGCTGGGGGCAGAAGAAGAGGATTCATAGCTTTCCCAAGGGTATTAAGGGAATGTAATGGATTTGACTGGATTTTGAAACTTGGCTTTCCGATTCCTCAATCCGCACCGCTATCCATTACTCCACCGTGACTCCTATCTTATATATATATATATATATATATATATATATATATATATATATATATATATATATATATATATATATATATATATATATATTATTATTATTATTATTATTATTATTATATCTTACAGAACGGAAATGGACGATCTGAGTTTTCTCCCTTACAACAGAGTGTTCATTGTTGCATAAATATATGTATTTGGGGAATGAGTTAATCCTTGAATTGCCATGCTTTCAGCTGTAACAGAGACGTTGTTATATAAATATATGTCAGTTAAGAATTGAATTGTTATTCTTCCGGATAAAACTGACGCCATCTTGGTTATCAAGCCATGTACACATATTTACAGTTGGATAAAGCCTTGTAACAGATTTTGCTTACATGATGTTCCACTGGGTGGAAAGTCGAAGCAACACAAAGACGACACGACACGTGGTAAATTCAACAACTGTATTCGCTGGATCCGTTTTGCTCCCAACATTCCCTAATGGGACCGGAAGTGCTTACAATCATCATCATACTCAACATTACTGATGTTGTTATAAACACATAACATTCCTCAGTTCGTTTAAAACGAACTTAAACAAGCTTCGTAAAGTTACTTAGTATAGTGACCAACGATCTGCTGATAACTTGGACTAGAAATGGCTTGTTAATTTTAACGCCTCCAAGACAAAACGGTTCTCTATTAATCGTCTTGGGAACCCTCTTTGCATTCCATCAGCATGGCTGATGCTAACCTCCAGGGAAGTGTCTCATTGCACCTTCCCAGACTAACGTTTACTGCTGCCATGAAGTGGAAAGATTTTATTGAATCAATTGCTAGGTCTACAGCTAAGAAATTTGGTTAGCTGCGTCGTGCTAGACCGTTTTTTTATTTTCACCAGAATCTATTTATAAGTCTACCATTCTTCCTTGCTGTCACATTTGGTCTGGTATTTCTGCTATGTATTCAGAAATTCTTAACAAAATTCAAAGAAGAATCTTCAACCTTCAGTCAGTTTTTTTATATATATTTTCATGGTAATTATTCTGATGAGCTTTCTTTGTTACATAGACTTTACGAATTTAAGAGCAGTACTAGATTGGCAGTAAGGTCTCATCATTTTACAGTGGCAATAGATAGATTTAACCGTTAGTTCTATACCAATAGTTTCTTCACTCGCACTTCTTGATTGTGAAACTCTCTTCTGGCTTCTGTTTTCCAATCAACTTTGATCTCTTCCATCCTCACAAAATAAGTGGCATCGTGACTCATTGGGCCATGCTGCATATTACCAGTCCAGGATTCAAATAGTGACTTCCTGAGTACAGCTGAGGCATTGTGGCTCGTGTTGTTGTACTAACAGGGACATCCTGGTGACTTTTCTGTTCCTATATCCCATGAAAGCTAAAGAACGCTGAACTCAATTGCATAATGTGGGTCTGGTACGTCCTGCATTGAATATGGATGTGATTTAAACCAGTCTCGCTTGTTTATTACCACAGACTATGCTAGCTAGACGGCCATTGGCCACGATCATTGACTCATCGTCGGTCAGGGTGATGTCCACGGTTGGTGCTAATGACATCCATCAAGTATTCCCGTTAAACACGTGACACCGTAGATCGAGGTACGGTGGCGGTAAATAAAATTAAATGCTGTTATCCCAAACCATTTGGTTCGTCATTGTATAGGCGACAAGGACAGCATCATATTTATTAACTGCGAGAGATAAAACGAACGCTGGCTAGCCATTACACCAAGTGCCCATCATGTGCGTAATGGTGTGCGCGTGTCTAATATAATCTTGCATCTACTTGTACAGATACATATATCTAATTCACATGTATCCTATTTTACATATATATATATATATATATATATATATATATATACAATCTTACACACACACACACACACACACATATATATATATATATATATATATATATATATATATATATATATATAATAGCTGGCCACTGTATTTGAAGATGCCCGTCTACTAGGGGCGGCTAGCCAATCCCTATTGCAAACTTTTGCTCAGGCACATTTGTGTTTGTTCAACACCCACAGAGTCAACCTGTTGTTTAATATGCAACTCTGCTGAATAGACCTTAGTTACAGTTTCTGGGAGATAGCGTGTTACCTAGAATGATCAACAATCTGAACAACACCAGCACACTTAAACCCTCGGTCACGATGACTTGTGACTTCGTGCTAGCACAGCTATATATATATATATATATATATATATATATATATATATATATATATATATATATATATATATATATATTCAAACAATAGTTCTCTTGAAGAATGGACAATTCCAAGAAACTTCGAAGTCGAGGAAATAACATAGAATATTGATATTTACAGTTAAATAAATTTATCATATATATATATATATATATATATATATATATAAACCATAAGTAGTCTCGAGTGTGTACGAGAATAACTCAATAAGTACGTATTCTGAAACGGTAACTAACTGAATTTGAATCGGAATTTTTCAGTGTCACATTCGATATCTATAATCTGTGTAGAAACGTTAGGTTAAGTGCATTGACAATACTATTTGAAATAGCTCCTTCTTTTCATAATTATGCTACTGACTTATTCATTGACCTAGGTACTTGTGTATACACGGGTAAATGATTTGTGTTCATTCAGGTTGCCTAATGGCAATCGGACCTTGACACCCGGAGTCATTTATCAAAGATGAATTTATAATCTAACAGCGGGCATAAATGGAAACTTTGTCAATTTTCTACAATAATATATATATATATATATATAGATAGATAGATAGATAGATAGAGATAGATAGATAGATAGATAGATTAAAACTGATTTCGTTAAATAATTTAGACATCTGCCTAATTATTCTCGATAGGATCCTTTCATATTCGCGGATAAGCTTTTTTGTGCGGTTATTGAAAGACGAGAGGAAAACATCGTGTTGGCTCATATTGCATTTATTTCCGAGTACTTTCGACATAATGTCATCATCAGGATATTGTTAATTATAGAGTAAGTATTTAGTGTTCATGTTTGGGAAAAAAAATTGTTATATATTGTTATATATATCCAAACAAGAGCAAATATTCATCCAAACAAGATTGATTAAAGAGAATCGATAATGTCTGTCTGCTTAATTTTTTTTACTTGAAGAAAAATAAAAATAACAAAATATGGACTTCGTGCCGTTTATCCACAACAATATTCAACATCTTATCCCCAAAAAGAAAAAATATAATAAAAAATTAGATACCATGTTTCTTTTTAATCAAACATGTTTGGATGAATATTTCCTACCTAAATATACTTTATACATACATACATATATATATATATATTTGTGTGTGTGTGTGTGTGTGTGTGTGTGTGTGTGTGTGTGTGTGTGTGTGTGTGATAAAGAAGGTCAGACAGATAGGGATAATAAGTTGTGTGCGTGATTCTGTGCCAGTGTCTAAAAAGTGCATATCTGAATATATATTTGGTTAATCATAGCTAAAATGGAAAACAGAGGCAAAGATTTTATTTTTTGTTTGTATGTATGTATGTATGTGTGTGTTTCAGTATGTGTATGTGTGTGTTTCAGTATGTGTATGTGTGTGTTTCAGTATGTGTATGTGTGTGTTTCAGTATGTGTATGTGTGTGTTTCAGTATGTGTATGTGTGTGTGTGCATTCATGAATATGTTTGTATCAACTTGGTTGATAAAGAAGGACGGTCTGCCTCTTCTAGTTTATCTGTCTATTGTGGCGCGTGTAATATTCCATTCAGTAATTAGACAAACTTGCATTATAAACTGTAGTAAAAGAGAATTTTAATGACTGGCGTGAAATTCAATTTGTTAAACATTCAATGAAAATGATAAACCTCTGTTAAATCTTCTACAAATAAATAAGATACATACATACATGGATGAAAATGATAAACCTCTGTTTATTATTTTTATTGAACGCTTACCAATTTGACTTTTAAGTAAGTCATTAAAATACTCTGTTTTGATATCGTTTATAATGCAAGTTAGGCTAATTTAACGAAATATTTCAAGCGCCGAATTTAACAGATAAACTTGAAGAAGCCGACCATTCTTTTTTATTATGCATATCTTATCTTTGTTATTGGTCACGACGTTTCATTCTTTATACATTCCTTCAGGTATCATCGTAGTTGGTATGATAATGGTTAACCTTCTAGCAATTTCGGATAAAACCCTTTATTCAATCAACGGGAATAGATTGTTCTCATTCAGCTGTCATTTAACAACGTCGTTTCTCTCTTCCGCTGAACCAGTGTATATATATACTTCTTCTCTTCTGCGTACCCTGTCCCTTTAAGACGTGGTTGATCATGGCTCTCCACAACTTCCTGTTTTCTATAGCCCTGAATAAAGTTTGTATTTAGCTATATCTCCTGATCCATGTTCTGCCAACCATTTACACAAGCTCGTTAGGTAACTGCTCTTCTCAGTCCCTCTTGTGCCAAACTTTCCAAGCCCTCTTTCCGCATTTTGTGCCCAAAACATTTCAACTGTCTATTTCTGATGCTATCTAAGGGTGTTCCAACAACTTGGACCGATTTTAAATGTGAATTAAATTTAAGCGTCTAATGATTTTTTTTTTCTTTCAGATTTAAAAACTTAAGTCTTTGGCAATTTCAATCATGGAAAGATTGACAATTAAACAACCTGTTAGTTATCGAAGCACATTACGAAAATGGCTTTATTGAATAAGAAGTTCCCAGGTCGCATCATCTCTCGAAACAGCGAAGTCAATTGGCCGTCACGATTGTGTGATTTGACGCCTTTAGATATCTTCCTTTGGGGTCATCTCAAAAATAAGGTCTATGCCAACAAACCAACAACATTTCAATAGCTGAAGGATGAAATAATAAGGCATATTGGTGAGACCGAGGAGCGACTATGCAGAGACGTCATCAAAAATTTTGACCATCGAGTGGAGGTGTGCCGACAAAGCCTTGGCAGACATTTGGGCGATATTATTTTTCACACATAATTACCATTACTTAAATAACATGATCCAATAGAGAAATAAACAAATTTTCACAATAACACTGATTTATTTACTGCTGACTTTGATTCGTCTTAATGAAACACCCTTTATAAGTGTCCTTTTTGTTTCCATTTTCGATAAAACTTCGTCGTTACTCACGTCTTCAGTCAATGGTATTCTCAGCATCCATCTATGGAACCACACTTCTCTTGGCTCAAGTCTTTTCTCCATCTGTGATGAGATGGTCCAGTATTCACCGCCATAACTGTTAAATGACTCAATTCATTTAACCAATGTTCTATTCCATAGTAGAGTTGGATGGTAGAAACTTAATAATAAGCCTAATATCACTTGTCTGCCTCAACAACTGAACAAGAGTATATGACTTTTACACTACAGGCTGTGATGGTAAATTGTCGCCATTTTTAATTTTTATTTTCGCGCGTTGTCTGTGTTTGATTTTGTTGACTGCACAATATAGTAAGGTCAGTTGGGCACCGTCTGTAAGTAAAAGAGCACCATGACGCAATTCTCGCCGTCAGAAATTTGGAAACGGGATGTTATTTCCTGCTTGTCATTCTCACCGGAAGCTCCAATACGAACATTTCAGAGTGTTTGGGTGTCAATCTAAGAACAGTGCAGACGATGAGTCTAATAGTGGTTACGGAGGTGTTTTGGAGTGATCACTAGTGTTGGCGACGTTATGCCCCCATCATCTTCCCACAGGACCTCAGACCCAACACGTAGACCGGCATCGTATCTTGATTCAGGTAGTGCGGCCCTGAGTCAAGAGGGTAGCTGCTAGAAGACCCTATGTCTGGCAACAGGACTCTGTACCATTCCACACAAGCAAGAGAACCCGGTCATGGCTGTCAAACAATTTCTGCGATCACATCACCCACTTACATCTGAGCACCTAATTCCCCAGATTGCAACCCCCTTTATTATTACGTTAGTCGAGCTAGAGACAAACGAAACCCCTTGTAACACCAAAGATGAACTGAAGACAAAGATTATGGCAGCATTTACCAACTCAAACAAGGTGAACGTCCAGAAGAGTTGCAGGAGATTCCGAAGGCAGAATTAAATATGAGATATTCTTTAATCATTTCACCCCAGACAAGGCAGCAAACCCCCTAAGACGCAAGGGAGGATGCTGAGTGTGAGAGATTATAAGAGAAAAAAGAATACTTTTAAGGAGAGAGGAAAATAAAAGAATTACTAAATTATTCTTCTTTTATTATCCCCACACCTTAATAGTAGTTTTTCTGATATTCTCTAACCCATTGCGTCTTAGTGGTTTTATTGTCTTCCTTTGGGTGAAATGATTTAAAAAAGAATTTCGCTGTGACCTTAACAAGTCTTAAGCAAATAGAACGATGAATAACTGTTAATGAAAATATAGAAATAATCATATGAAATGGAAATTGCAGAAAATTTAATTTTTGTCGACTATCACAACCCTATGAACAAGAACAAAACCGAAGGCCTCTTTTAACCGCAAATCCACAGTAGGTTAATGACAAAAGTTGGATTCCACTTGCTAACTGACTTCAAGAATGTATCTCGTTCCTAAGTAGAGCACTTCCTGTACAAAGATATAAAAGCGTCAACTAATCAAATGGACTGAATGGAGAGAAGAGATAATTTCCAGGACATATGCTTCTTTTTTTTTTCTTTTTCTTCTTTTTTTTTTTTTTTTTTTTTTTGTTGTTGTTGTCCTTTTTTGCTTTTGGTTTTTGCAGGAGAAATACACTCGGCTTGAATGTGCCGCTGCCATCTTTATTGCCATAAAAGATTAAGTGACGCAGTCACGTGACGGCACCCTGACGCGCAAGGACGATAACTTGGCGCGAAAGTTAATCATATTCTCGTCTGCCTGTTTCAGATACCTGCTGTCAGTCGGCGGACAGTATCTGTTTACGAGATGTCGTAGATATTAGCCTCCACGATAATAATAATAATGGGAATAAATAGAAGAGTGAGGTAGGGGAAGAGAAATAATTATACACAGATTATATATATATATATATATATATATATATATATATATATATATATATATATATATACACACACATACATACATATATATATAAACACACATACATACATATATATATAAACACACATAAAAATTAATAGGAAATCATTTAAACGTTTAGATACATTACGTTGCATAATATATATATATGTATGTATGTATGTTTGTGTGTGTGCGTGTTATAACATACACACTATCTAATATATAATGTACAGATACAGAGAAACGTATTTGAATGTACTAACAATTTTTCTCAAACCTCCACACAAGTTCTTAATTATATTTTTACAAACGTTGAAATTACATTTGTCTTTTTATTTCGCCATGAAATGAATGTTGTATGTATTTAATAACGAATTAGGTAAATAAATAATTTCCACTCCAGTATAGAAACCCTATCCCTACTCTTCATTTTTGTATATCAGAGATTAAAATCGTATCCCATAATTATCCTCATCAACGTATATATATATATATATATATATATATATATATATATATATATATATATATATATATATATATATATATAAAGGAAGAACAGTAAGATATATAATCCTGTGTTCTTATTGATATATTTATTTTTACAAAACAGTGCTCAATGTAAATTTACAGAGCATAAATATTATAAATTAACTGATTTAAAAATATGGTTCCGTCGCAATGGAACCATATTTTTAAATCAGCTAATTTATAATATATATATATATAAATAAAAAGAAAGAACAGTAAGATATATAATCCGCTGTTCTTATTGATATTTTTATTTTTACCAAATAGTGCGCAATGTAAATTTACAGAGCATTAATAAAATAACAAAATTCAAAATTCACTTGAGGATAAAATGGAACTAATATTTTAATTTAATTACAAAATTAAATTCGAAGCTTTTAGCTTCCATTTTTTGAAACATAGTTATTTCTGTGTTGCGAAAAAAACACATTTTAAATCAGTTAATTTATATATATATATATATATATATATATATATATATATATATATTATTTTCAGATAGAGTGTATCTGCAAAGGAACAAAATGAATAAAAAGACAACAGAAAAAGCCATTCTTAGCCGACGCGTTTCGTCCTCTGAGGCACTTTACCAAGGCAAATGTAGGATTTATTTTGTTGCACTTGTTTATATACAAGAGCAAGGATGTCATTAGTTTATCAAGGTATTTCATATATATATATATATATATATATATATATATATAATAACTTAAACTTAATACGTTCATGAATATTTATCAGGTGGTTGAAAGGTCAGTCAAAACATGGGAAGGCCACAAAGTTCCATAATTCAAAATCTGCTAATACAAAAGTAAGCGAGTAATATTCAAGAAATATTTGAATCCTTATACTCGAACACGTGCAACAAAATAAATCCAATATTTGCCTTAATAAAGTCCCTCAGCAGACAAAACGCGTCGGCTAAGAATAGTTTTTTCTGCTTGTCTTTTTATTCATATATATATATATATATATATATATATATATATATATATATATATATTCGAATTTGACGTATGTGGATCAAGCAGATTGGTTCCTAGGAACCGACAGCCCCGACACCAGTACATCAGATTTGATTATAGTGGTGTAGGTTTTGTGCAGAACCATCCACATTTTTTTCAAATTTCAAACCAACAACTAACCTGTGTATTTTCGCTTCCGCGTCTCGTATACACGAGTTAGTCGTTGCTTTGAAATTTTTCATACAATGAAAACAGATTATCATTATTGTTTCGTCCGTGTATTAGTTGATATATTGAAATGTAATTGTCATCTTTGATAATGGCTTATGTAAGCCGAAAGCTTAGATTGGATTTAAACATGTATCAGTATGGTGATTTCCTTTCGTCTTTCAATGATAATTTTATTAAGCTTATCAGACAATATGAAAGGAACTTACTTAAAATAAATAGAGAAAACTTGTCTATATTATTTAATGAAATATGCATTAATGAAAAATTGCTGCGTAAATATACACAAATATATATATATATATATAAAGGTTGTCACTTAGCTGATTGGTGTTACCTTCACCATCCAGACTCCAGAGTTTCGTAGACGGGCCCTCCAGTAATTACTCTATCCACTCGACAGGAGGTATCAATTGTTGACTGATTATGTTTCATAGACAGACCTTCCAGCAATCATTTCGTCCATTCGTCGGTCGACAAGTTCTGTCTACCAATTTTTTTATTAAATTTTTCAAATTTCCGAATTTGTT
This sequence comes from Acanthosepion pharaonis, assembly GCA_903632075.3. Taxonomy (NCBI): domain Eukaryota; kingdom Metazoa; phylum Mollusca; class Cephalopoda; order Sepiida; family Sepiidae; genus Acanthosepion; species Acanthosepion pharaonis. The sequence continues at coordinate 2,354,527 of CAHIKZ030001480.1, forward strand.
TATATCAACAGATTTTCAAGGATTATGTTTTCGGTATATTTTGCGTAAATGACGCCATCTTCAGTGACATGAAATCGTCTCCAGTAAAACGTGAAAACGCCGGAATTAACCAAAAAGAGCTACGTAAACATACGCAAAATACAATCCCTGGAAACGAATGTATCAACATTCGAAAGTACTCAGGAAAAAATAATATAAAATAAATATGAACTTTAGCAAATTTACCGATAACGTAAAACAACTATTAGTAAAGCCACTAAGACACAAGGAGTTACAGGATGTGGAAGAATTAGGAACGGAGACATTAATAATGAGCGGGAAGAGGATCGAGTAATCAGGAAGACAGAAGATAATGATTTGCATTTAGATTTTTTTGACAGGAAAGCATAAAGCTGGAAGGGAGTTCCACAAGTAAGAAGTGAAACTGTTAGCATAGAAATACAACTGTAAACTGATGAGCTCTCGACGCCAGTCTAGTACTGCGTTTAAATTAAAAAAAGTCAAGGTACCATAGCGAAGGGTTCATCTGAACAATTACTATGAAAAGACACAGGGAGGAACCTTACGGCGGTAGGAAAGTGACTGAAGCTGATCCGCTGAGCCGTCAGATCAAGACTTATAATATCGCTGATTCTTCTTTGGATTTTATTAAGGACCTCAAGGTAAATAGTAGAGGTACCGGACCCTATGTGGCAGCAATATTCTAAGCATAGACGAATGGTAGACTTATAGACATGTAAAATTCTAATTTAAGAACTAATTGGGAAATTTTACTTTAACAGAACTTGTCGATATTATTCAAGCATACATGTTTAAACGAACTATTGCTGCCGAAATAAACCATATATATGTTATAATACATTTAAGAAATATACCTCATACACATATATATATATATATTATAGTGATTTTCTAAGCCCGGCTTAGATATGGCACAAGGCCGAAAGTATGAGGTACCCAGTAAGGATTGAACTCACTACTCAGTCATAATTGATCTAGCAAGACAAGCTGTCTAACCATTACACGACGTCGAGGTGCCCCTCATATGTATATATATATTATATATACGTAATCCTTTTCTCATTTTGCCTATTCACATTTCTTAATCATTTTCTCTTTTGTTACTCGAGACACATTCATTCTTTAATTATGTCAGATTGTATGGCATTTATTACAGTTGTGTCATTCCTAATTTTACTGAGTCCGTTTAACCTTGTATGATTGACATTGGCTGACTAATGGGTTACGTTCAAGACTTTATTCCAATTATGGATATTATTAATGGTCGTAGCTACAACCAAGTTATTAGAAGTAATGGTAGCATTCTAATTTCTGTTCTTGTTTTTCTTGTTATTCTCCGTAATAATTTTTTTTAAAAACTGAATTGCCACTATATTAGAGGGTTTGTTTATTTAGCGACACATCAACTCCTTATGGGTCATTTCATACCGAAATTTAATTTTCTTGGGGGCATTAGTAATTTCATTTACAAAAATCATAATTTTTTTCTTCAAAAATGTATTGCTAGTATTTTTACTGTGAAAATGTATTTTTATACTTTCATAGTGTTTTGTCTCCAGCCTGGGAGTAAAACTTTTTTGCCCATAGCTGGGACCCTAACAGGTGCCACCACCCTTAAAATATTAGAAATAGATACCTAATACCTTTTTATCATCTGAATAACGGTAGCTAGATTCGGTTCATTACGTAAGTCATGCAAATACATTCCAGATTTTTTTAATCGTTTCACCCCAAACAAGGCAATAAAGCCACTAAGACGCAAGGGTTTACTGTGTGTGAAAGAATAAGAGAAAAAGAAAGACGCAAGGAGAGAGAACAATAAAAGAACAGGAATAAAGAAAACAGAAGTTAATGATTGACATTGCATTTAAACTTTTGAAGATCAAAGTTGACTAGAAAGCCAGAAGAGAGTTCCACAAGCGAGAGGTGCGAAAGAGAAAACTGTGAGCTTAGAACTTACAGTTACATCTAGCCATTTTAACCTTAAGATGATGAGACCTTGCCGCCAATCTGGTATTACTTTTAAATTAATAAAGTCTAGCTCTCAAAGAGGAAAGTCTATCGGAACATGGTGTTATTTATAGAAAAGGCACATAGTAATCGTAGTATTGTTGTCTAATACTTTTTACAGTCTGAATAACGATAGCTACGCGACGTGGCATATAATCTTAGAAGAATTAGGTCCCTTGTGCAAGTCATCTAAATACATTCCAGATCTTCTTTTTTTTTTAATAATTTCGTCCTAAACATGGCAATAAAATTAATAAGACACAAGTGGTTACTGAGTGTGAAAGAATAAGAAAAAAAGAAAAACATTGTATTTAAACTTTTTTAAACTATTTAAAGAATTCCATAAGCGAGAATTCTGAGAGAAGAAACTGTTAACATAGAATTTAAGGTTACATCTAGCCATTTTAAATGTAATTATATATATATATATATATATATATATATATATATATATATATATAGTGAACATCCAGAGACGACAGGTTCTTTCATGCTAGACACAATCGTCAGGCAGCGAGTATTGGATTTTTTCTCGACTACCCAACACTCGGGGCCTGACGATTGCGTCCAGCATGAAACAGGCTGTCGCTTCTGAGTGTTGACTTCAATGTTCACTTTATATTTATATTTATATACGCTCTCTCCCTCTGATATTGAGAACTTTATCCCATAAATGTAGCACACCTTAAAACTATATTTCTTCATATATATATATATATATATATATATATATATATATATATATATATATATATATTATAAATTAATTGATTTAAGATATTTTATTATATATATATATATATATATATATATATATAGTATTGTTATTTTTGTTCTTGTTTATTTTATGAAACCGAATTACCAAAATATTAGAAACAAATACCTAATAATTTTTACGGTTTGAATAACATAGCTACGTGAAGTGGGAAGTGTTAGGTTCCTTGAGTAAGTAATCCAGATTCATACCAGATCTGTCAACTAAGTTGTTTTTGTTGGATATGGCTACAGGGAATTTACTGACTTCTACAACATATTCAATTTATGCTCACTGGGGTTTAAATCTGTCAAACGCTTGGGTGGAAGGAGGAAAGGTATACCTAGACGTCATCCGAGAGTTTCTAGAACCAGGTTCGTGCCACCCGCCTCGTTGTCGGTGTTGCGTTATCTGACGGGTACATACCAGGAAACATGACCAGCGCAGAGTCTGTAACAAGTTCATTATATGCCAGACATGTCAAGGCAAACTTCATTTTTACTAATTATTCTGCATATTCAGGCAGCAGATGAAAGTCATATTTTTAATCCAGGGATCATCCTGATTCCACAAAACAAGTGTGGCCCTAGTTAGAGGGGTTTCAGACACACGGACTGACAGACAGAATTTGCCGTTTATTTATTTAGATAATAATAATAAATTGATGAAAAGATGAATCATATAGGCTAAGTTTAAAATAACGTTGTAATGACAAAAGTACGCAGGTGTAGGCTGTAAAAAAGCTTTATTCAACTGAGGATACAATGTTCGCGTGCAGTGTCCTTTTATAGTCCCAGTAAACAGAAATAGCTCTCTCAAAGAGGAGAGTAACGAAACAAAGGGAGACCACTCTTGATTATTTATAACAAACGGTAGACGTAACTGATTGATTTATTTTATTTTACGACTTATTAACGCTCTGTTGTTTATTTAAAGTCGAAACCTATTTTCAATTGTAAGAATATTTCTATACCGTGACGTTCTTGTTTGACTCCTCGTCTAACAATGGTTCAATCAAATTGGCTGAAGTTTCTGCGTGCATCCATTGCATTCTGGCGAGCATCCATTCTCTTAGATATTAAAATCAAAAACATGAAGATGGACATATCACGTTCAAAGCATGGCTGAAGGCAACAAAATGTATCAAATAAGAGGGAAGAACATCGACTGGTCTGTAGTAGGGTTTAGTGAGGCTAATAGGAAAAGAGAGAACATCTCTCAGCTGAAGGCAATTAACCCTTTATTTGGTCAAAAAAATAAAGGGAATAACAATATTATGAGAATATACATACATATATACACGCATTACTTTATGTTCCTACATGAATATACAGGGTGCAATGGATATATTGTCGTCTAAATTACGCAAAAATTAAAATAACACTGACATCTCATTTTAACAGATATATTTACCAATATTACACAAAAATATCTTGAACTACTAAAGGGTAGATTCAATAAAATCCCCATTGGCTTCAACTACAGCCTCCGGATGACTTCAGAATCTCCTGCAACTATTCTGGGCGGTCTCCTTGTTTAAGTTAATAAATGTTGCCATAATCCATAATAGTTCATCTTTGGTGTTACAAAGAGTTTTGTTAGTCTCTCGCCCAACTGCGCCCCACACATAATAATCAAGGATGTTTCAATCTAGGGAGTTAGGTGGCCAGATGTAAGTGTTGATGTGGTCGCAGAAATTGACAGCCATGACTGGGTTCGCCTGATTGTGTGGCATGGTGCAGAGTCCTGTTGCCAGTCATGGAGTCATCCAGCATTCAACCTTTTGACTCAGGGCAGCACTACCTCCTCAAAGCACATGATGGAGGCCTCCATGTTAAGTCTGAGGCCCTGTGGGAAGATGAATGGAGACATTACGTCGCCATCACTAGTGATCACTCCAAACACCATGATGTTGGCTGAATATATCATCCAATTCTTTCCGAATCCTCTGCAATGTCCTCAGATTGACACCCAAACACCCTGAAATGTTTGTATTGGATCTTTCGGCGTGAATGTCAAGTAGTACTGCATGCCGTTTCCAAATTTCTGGCGGAGCGCATTGCGTTATGGTGCTTCTCACAGACGATGCAGTCGGCAAATTAAAAACAAACAACGCGCATGTGCGAAATTAAGAGTATAAAATGGCAACAATTTATCCATCGCACCCTGGTATATATATATATATGGGTATAACAATATATTTTGATTCGTTGAATTTGTCAATTTTACTTAGATGCAATAATTCAGATAGAATGAAATTTTTTTTATTCAAGTGAAAACTGCCAGCATATTTTTAAAGCAAATTATAGAGAATTCTTCTAATTGTATTAAGTTGTTACATAAATTCGTTCATCTTTTATCATTTATTTTAATACTCATTATTTATTAATAGTTTTGATGAATCATTCACCAATGTATTTCCCTTCATTGCTTACAGCATTCTGACAACGATCCACTAACTGTTCAATGCCTTGACGATAGAAATCACTAGATTTTGACTCGAAGAATTCATCAAGATACTTTTTAAACTCTATGTCGTTGTTGAACGAAACACCGCTCAAAGTGTTAGAAAACGACCGAATAAAGTGGTAGTCTGAAGGTGCTAAATCAAGAGAATATGGTGGGTGTAGCAGAACTTCCAAACCATTGGCGGGTCTGCAAGAGTGTCCTGAACAATAGAAAACCCTCCATATCTCCTTTATTCAACCAGTTCGAGGTCTTGACCTCCTCTACTGACAAGGCTGAATGCTTTGCTCGGAAATTCTCATTTAATTCCGACGCTCGACTCCACCGGTGTACCCATACCAGACTTCCCTCCAAAAACTAAGGCCTTATTGAGCGGCTTGCACATAACCCCGTCATTGGTACTGGGCAGTATCTTCAACTTAGACCCCCACAAGGCTAGTGGTGGAGATAGCATACCAGCCATTGTCTTGAAGAAATGCGCGCCTGAACTAGCGCCCGCCCTCTCTAAACTGTATAATTACTGCCTCAAGGAATCCTGTTTTCCTGACTGCTGGAAGTCCTCATCCATTGTTCCTGTGTTTAAGAACTCTGGCGACCCCTATGACCATTCTAACTACCATCCTATCAGTCTCCTACCCCTCTTCGGCAAAGTCTTCGAAGCCCTAATCAATATCGAGGTGGTTAACCACCTCACATCCCATGATCTGCTCTCAGACAAGCAATATGGCTTCCGCTTTCCCGATCTATAGCTGATGTGCTTACGGCCATCACTGAAACTGTCTACCGAGCTCTTCAAAATAACAGGGAAGTTCGTGCCGTGGCCCTAGACATCTCCAAAGCATTTGATAGGGTTTGGCATGCCGGCCTTCTTCGTAAGCTCCAGGTATTACGGGTCGATTGTTTGACCTAATACAATCATTCCTGTCAAACCGTGAATTGAAGGTCGTTCTCAACGGATTCTCCTCCAGTTCCTATCTCACAAACGCAGGTGTTCCCCAAGGCTCCATCCTTGGCCCCACTCTAATCCTTATTTTCATCAACTAACTTCCTGACGCCATAGATTCCCAAGTTGGCATCTACGCGGACGACACTACAATTTACTCCTGCCTCAAAAACAAATCTAGTGTCGGTGACAAAACTAACCTGTCCGTGAGTCTTGAAATGGACCTCCAATCGGTTGTTAATTGGGGCAAGAATTGGCTGGTCAACTTTAACGCCTCAAAAACTAAACTACTTTCTATTAATCACCATAGAGATCCTTCCTTGCCCTCCATTAGAATGTCTGACAGTCAACTTCTCGAGAGCAACTCTCTGCGGCTGCTCAGTCTCACGTTGACGGCTGACCTGAGATGGAACAAATATCTTGAGTCCACCGCAAGGAAAGTTGGCTCCCTGTGCCGCGCCAGGAAATTTTTCTCCCCGGAGTCGATCCTCCAGATCTACAAATCAACAATTCGGAATTGCATGGAGTATTGCTGCCATATATGGTCTGGAGCCCCTTCTGTTTGCCTCGGGGTTCTTGATAGGCTCCAGAGGCGGATATGCAATATAATTATCCCTGCTCTGGCATTTCGTCTACAGTCACTTTCACAAATACGCGCCGTCACCTCTCTCTGTCTGTTTTACAAATACTTTCATGGCAATTGCTCCAAGGAACTGCATTCGCTGGTTCTCAGACTTCATGAGTTCAAGCGCCCTACAAGGCTGGCATCCCGCTCTCACCCCTTCACTGTCGAAACTCCTAAATGTAGCCGTCTCTTTTACTCCAATAGCTTCATATCTCGCACCTCTCGCGTGTGGAACTCCCTTCCCTATTCCAGTTTCCCTGAGAACTATAATCTCCAGCTATTCAAATGTAATGTCAATTGACATCTCCAGTTGCCTTGATCTATCCACTACCCTTCTCGTCATCCTTTCTTCTATCACTCCTATCTGATCTTGCTCCAAATTTTCTGTAACCCCTTGCGTCCTAGTGGCTTCCCGCCTTGCTTGGGGTGAAACGCATAAAAAAAACTAATGCATTTGATAAATTAAGATATTTTTTGTGTTCATAGAAATGTTTTTTAAGTTCCTGAATGTTTCCCTAATGTATTGTGAAGGGCAGTAGTGACAATTTATTTTATATAAACATAAGAAAATCCTCATATTTGCCTTGATAAATTCCACCAGAGGACGAAACGTGTCGGCTAAGATAAGTTTTTCTTTTTCCTTTCATTCATATATATATATATGTGTGTGTGTGTGTGTGTGTGTGTGTGTGTGTGTGTGTGTGTGTGTGTGTGAGAGACACACACACACACACATATATATATGAATGAAAGGAAAAAGAAAAACTTATCTTAGCCGACACGTTTCGTCCTCTGGTGGACTTTATCAAGGCAAATGTATGTGTGTGTGTGTGTGTGTGTGTGTGTGTGTGTGTGTGTGTGTGTGTGTGTGTGTGTGTGTGAACAATTAAGAATGAAAGAAAACAAACATTTTTGCTATCGTGATTTTCTTCGTGAAATTAGGCGAGCCACACAGAAAGCCAAACCGGACGCATCCGGCTCGCAGCCAAAGTTTACCCATGACTACTGTAATTTTTTTTTAAAGTCATGTCATTTCAGTGAGTCACTATGACTCTCAATAGATTCCTTTTCTTTATGATCTATGAATTTTCATGACACCTTGGGAAACAGTGGAGAAATTTCGGTTCCCTTCTCTACGATTTCATATTCAAAATCGTCCTTATTTACATTACTTATATTCTGACTATTGTCCTCATCGTTGTTGTTATAACATTGTTTCAGTCTTTGCGTTTCCCTGCTTTCATCAGGTGCATGTCGATTCAGGTAACCTTCAGAAAATTTCAATTTTTTTTTTTAATTGATTTCACCCAAAGCAAGGCAATAAAGCTACTAAGACAAAGAATGGGCGTGGAAGAATTAGGAACAGAAACATTACTAATGAGCAGGATAAGAAAAGAGTGATCAGGAAGACAGTAGATAGCGATTGACATTGCGTTTACATTTTTGAAGATTAAAGTTCGCTGGAAATCATAGCGCCGGAAGGGAGTTCCGCAAGCGAGAAGTGCGAGAAAAGAAACTGTTAGCATAGAACTTACAGCTACATCTATCCAGCTCAACTGTAAATTGATGAAATATCGACGCCAGTCTCGTACTGCGTTTAAATTAAAAACTTTAGGTACCATAGCGAAGAGTTCATCTGAACAATTATCGATAGGGGAAATAATCGATTTTTTCATGCTTCTACGGCAGTTTTCATGTAGTTTGCGGCTATTTTCTACTGGCCAGAGTGAGAGCCAACAGCTGACTGACACGAATGTTAACTAGCATGCTATTAGGTTGGTGCAAAAATAATGTCGTTTTTGACGTTAAGTTGAACGTCAAAAACGACATTATTTTTGCACCAACCTAAGAGCATGCAAAAAATAAAATTGATAGCAGCATTCGTCACAAATGGGAAAAATTTAAATCTGCATGGCACTCTACTCCAATTGGCTCATTCGCTTGCTTAAACTCAACGTTGATTCTGATTCCACAGAAAAGACGCAGAGAGGCAACTTTACGGTGGTAGGAAAGTGACTGAAGCCGAGCCGTCAGATCAGGGGCACCAGACCATATGTGGCAGCAATATTTAGGTACCATAGCGAAGTGCAAATCCAAACAATTACCATGAAAGTATTTGTAGAAAAGACACGGGAATGCGGTGTAAAAGTGACTGAAGTTAAAACCTTTATTTAATCAACAAGGGTAGAGTATTCTCGATCTGCTGCCTATGTCCAGGGATAACTGTCTTATTCTTATACAGTATACTTTCTCGCCTTGTTTTCTGCACTACTCGGCTCAGAGATTGAACCCGTCATTACTGTTACCAAATTCACGAACCAGCGTTGCCCACTCCTTATTTTCTAGCCTTGACAGAGTTCAAAAGCATCTATACGGCCTTGTGGGTGATTAATTATTTTTCGCTCTACAGCGCTTTTCTCGCGGACGAAACTCATTGTAAATATTCTGATGAGCTGCATTCATTGAGCCTCACCAGTCCAGTCATTGACAGATAGGCGCCGCCATGCCACGACAACTGAGACGAATCATTATCATTCTCTTCGTATTCCATTGGCAAGGAGGAAGATCCATTCGGACAACTTCTTCCTAAGATCTGGTAGCTTGTGGAACAGACTCCCGAAAGGGTGCTTCCTCGATCGCTAAAATCTTAACCTCTAACCGTTCTTTCTTCTATTTCCTCATAATCTGCACTTTTTTCTACTTATCCTCTTCTTATGTCCATACAGCAATCTCATTTAGCAGCCCTTCAGTGGCTCTTGGGCCTTAAAATAGTTAGGCCGCGGAACGAGAATAAATTTCTTACTATCACCTCTAAAATTAAATTAAAAAAAAGATTTAAATTTAAAAAAAAAACAGCCCTGAATTAAGAAGAAAACCCTTTATCGTGTAATTAACAGTGTGGTACGTGTCCACTAATACTAGACATGTTGAAACTGGTCGATATTTTAATAGGAATTCAGTGGTGTTACCTACTTTTTATATACAATGTTAGCTGGGCTAACCAATAGCCTTAAAAAAAGATTTCCTCTTTTTATTCACGTTGCCTTGAACTCATGCAATTTCTTCATTCATTGATGAAAAAAAAGCGGTCAAACTCTCGGTAACCATTCACGTCATTTCAGGTCCGGATTTAAAAAAAAAGAACGCCCAGAAGAAAGAAAAAAGAAACAGTCATGAAATATGTACAGTGAGTGGAAGAGTGGAAGGAGAGAGAAGGATGATAGAGAAAGGATATTTGATATTGAAGTAAAGAAAAAGAGGAGGGTTAACAAAAGAAAGAAAGAAAGAAAGAAAGAAAGAAAGAAAGAAAGAAAGAAAGGCAAGTGAAATTCAATACTAAAGATGAAAGAGAGGTATACAAATAACTGCTGAGATAAGTGAGAGTTATAAAAAAAGTAAAAATAATAGAGTAACGAAAGTGAAGATATTGAGAGAGTATGCGAGAATTCAAAAGAAAGAAAGAAAGAAAGAAAGAAAGAAAGAAAGAAAGAAAGAAAGAAAGAAAAACAGGGACATATAAAAGCAAGAAAGGAGTAAAGAATAAAGAAAAATAAAATGAAAGAAAAATATCAAAGAAGGAAAGGAGGAAATAAAACGATGTTGTTAAAAATTGTAAAAATTAAATTAGATAAAAAAATATGATATCATAAATGTAAGAAAGAAAGAAAGAAAGAAAGAAAGAAAGAAAGAAAGAAAAAAAGAAAGAAAGAAAGAAAGAAAGAAAGAAAAAATATAAAATGTAGAAGAAAAGAAAAAAGCATAAAAAAATGAAATAGAAGCGCTGGTGAGAAAAAATAAATAAATAAAAATTAAATAACGAAAAACAGCCGAGAAAATGTGTGTGTGTGTGTGTGTGTGTGTGTGTGTGTGTGTGTGTGTGTGTGTGTGTGTGTGTGTGTGTGTGTGTGTGTGTGTGTGTGTGTGTGTGTGTGTGTGTGTGTGTGTGTTTGCGTGCGTGTGTGCGTGTGTGCGTGTGTGCGCGCGCAAACGCGTTTCTTTTCTTATGGTGATTGTATGTCAATGTCTGGTCGACTGGAGAAAAGCGTTTCGGCGGTAAGATTCAGCTCAGTAACAATGGTGGCCCGGAACAAAAGGAAAAAAAAACAGAAAAATAGAAAGGACGGGTGGAATGAGATAACACATCCGGTGTGTGTGTGTGTGTGTGTGTGTGTGTGTGTGTGTGTGTGTGTGTGTGTGTGTGTGTGTGTGTGTGCGCGCGCGAAAGACAAGGAGAGATTTTAGGGTAGAAGAAAGGTGGAAATATGGGGTGGGTTCACTTTAAAATTCAGGTAGAGGTGAAATAAGAGAGAGGGATTAGTGAAAGGAGACGAAGGGTGGAGCAACTGGTGTCTGATAGGTAAAGGTAATATCAATGGGATGGAAATTTAACCAACCTTTAATTCTCTCTCTTTCTCTCTCTCTCTCCGTCTCTCTTTCTCTCTCTCTCTCTCTCTCTCACTCACTCACTCCCTCTCTCTCTCTCACACACACACAAAACACACACACACAAACACATACACACACAGAGAAGCACACACACGCACATACATACACTGGGGTGTAGTATCACTGGTGAATATCGCGTTCAGGTGTTTTACGGTAAGTTCAAAAACAATAAGGTTACATTTTTTTAATTTCGGTTCAATTCTAGAAATTTAAATTTCAAATCCGGCTTCAAGTCAAAAATGAGTTGTCTCCTCTTGAAGATATCGCGAGCAAACATCGTTATAAATTTTTCACTTGTGTAAAAACTGTTTCCTTGACAAGAGTCCGATTTCTAGTTGCTGTAAAATCTAAACTATATCCTTAAATCTAAATGCATACACGTGGAATTACGCTCCTATACACACCATTAGATATATAATATAATATTTAATAAGTGATTGTGTGCTTACGTGTACATCCGTTTATTCGCACAAGATACTGGACTGGGTTTGGCTACAGACAAGAGACCATCGACAAGACACTGTAGAGGATAACTAGGAGGAAGAGAGAAAAGCAAGGACAAAGAAAAGTAGTGACAGAAAGAAAAGACTGAATTGATTGATTGATTTGTATTTTACGGTTTATCAACCCTTTGCAAGTTATTTGAATCCAGAAAAATATTTTTAGACTAAGAATATTTTGGAGATAATAATGATACAAGTTCTACTAATTAACCCATGGCTGGAGGTGGATTCATCCCTTCCCAAGGGGTAACTGAATATAACGAATCAAACGAGAATTGGAACTCGGCTCTCTGATTAACAATTTTAAGTCATTATCCATTACACCACCCACACATCCAAGCTTACAGCACCTGGTATTCCTAAGCGATCACCCATCTAGTTATATGACCAGGTTCGATGTTGTTTAAATTTGGTGATCTAAAAATATTTTCGGGTTTTAAATAACCTGCAAAAGGTTGGTAAGCCGTAAAAAAACAATTCAGTCAATTAATCTTATTCTCTGTATATTTATTTGGCTATATCTGGACTTGTCCGTGTGTCTGTAAGCATGTGTGCGCATATAGGTGAGCCTGCCTTTTTTGTATATGCATACCTTCCATAAGTATCTCTGTGTGTACGTGCGTATGTCTATGAGTGTGTTCATGTGTACGCAATTACTGGGAAAACTGAATACATCTCAGCTGTTATATAACTATTCTCCAAACACAGCTTCTTTCTTAGAACTGTTACTTGATGGAACAACCCCCACCCCGAGCGAATGCTGGGGTTAGAATTTTTGTAACTCTACTAGTTTTGTGAGCACTACAAGCAGTCCCAGAGATTGATTCGTTTAATGGCATATCAACATCTTATGGGTCATATACCGAAATTTAATTTTCGTGGTAGCGTTGAATTAATGAAAATAGGATATATGTTATTCTGCTTTCACAATTGAATACATGGTAGATGATACTCAGCTTTTGTGCATATACATGTTTGTGTGGACATAATTATTAGAGTCGGTGATATGTATGTTTTATGTTGCAGTTTTGTTGAAGTTATATTTCGGAATACAGTTTGATTTCTATAGAAAATTGTAGGATATTATATGGATTAATGATGTGAAAGAGTTCTTTTATATTGGTTGTTTGGTTGGCTGATTTTATTTGGCAGCATATCATCCGATATAAATGTCGAAATCTAAATATTTTGTGCGTAATCTTATGCTTTCAGTGTTTATATATATTGTGTAAATCATAAAATGTATTGTTGGTATTTTTACTATAAATATATGCTGTTGATTTTTGTTTGTTAACATGTGCTACCACCCAGTCATTAAGAAATGGTCCGACATTTCTCAAAACCTCCAATTCCCCGATCAGAGGTCTTGTTGCCGGATGGAGCTTATCGTCATACCCAGGACAACAAACCCAGAGACTAGTGGTCGCATCAAAATATTAATTTTTATAGACCATACACTATGGGTATTATAGGATGATATTCTGTTAGAATGGCTATATTTTATTGTATTTCATTTTATTTTTAATCGGAATCGTCCCTAGCAAGACAGTAATGTCACTAAAACACAAAGGGTTACAGGGTGTGGAGAGTAATCAGGTGGACATTAGATAGCGATTGACATTGCATTTAAAGTTTTGCAGATTAAAGTTGGCTGAATAGCATGGAACCGGAAGGAGGTTCCACAAGCGAGAAATGCGAGAGAAGTAACTGTTAGCATAGAATTTACGGTTACACCTAGCCAACTTAACTGTATATTGATGAGATCTCGACACCAGTCTAGTACTGCGCTTGAATTCAAAAAGTCTAGGTACCATAGCGGAGAGCTCATCCGAACAATTACCATGAAAGTATTTATAGAAAAGACACAGAGAGGCAACCTTACGGCGGTGGGAAAGTGACTGAAGCTGATACGCTAGATCAGGACCAATAATATTGCAGATTCTTCTTTGGATCTTATCAAGGAGCTCAAGGTAAATAACAGGGTGCACTGGACCATATGTGTCAGCAATCTTCTAAGTATGGGCGAATGGTAGACTTATAGATATGTTTGAGCGATACAAGTCTTCTTAATTAACCCATAGATGGGGAGAGAAGAGGTGGATTCTTTACCTTTTCCAAGAGTATTTGCAAGCCAATGGGAATTGGAACCCGGCTTTCTGATTAACAATTGTGAGGCATTATGCATTACACCACCTGCACCATTCCTGCTTATAACATCTGGTATTCCCAAGTGGTCACCCATTTAGGTACTGACAAGGCTCGACGTTGCTTAACTTCGGTGATCGTAGGGGAACCGATGCTTCAACGTGAGGTGGCTGTAAGCCGAAATTTTTTAGTTGAAATTTGATACTCACAGATTATATATTGAAGGCAAGAGTGACAGAGAACAACAGCTACTAACCTACCTAACAAAGTTTGCAGAACAAGGATTAGGAAAAATAACAAAAAAAAAAGTTACTATGAGCGACAAAGGACACGATCGCCCATGTCCTGAAGGTTGGTTGCTTGTTTTTGTTTAGCGGCATATTAACCCGTATGGCTTATTTAATACCGGAATATAAATATGAAAATTCAAACTTTATAATTAATTCAAGAGAATGACATTATTTCATGATTAAATTATAATTACTAAACAACATTTTTTTTTTAATAATCTTACAAAATCAAACAAAGGATGAAAAATACTTTATCATTACAAGAAATGAGATTAATCATAACAAATTGTTTTTTCATTTTTTTTTTTTGCTGTTTTTTTTTTGTTTTGTCTTTTGTTTACAATGTATGCTATGTCTTCAATGTTACTATAAAATATATATTGTTGGTAATTCTACAATGAAATATATTGTTGGTCATTTTCCTTTCAAAATGTATTGCTTTTATTTTTATAAAAATGCATTACTCGTAATTTCACTACAAAAATATATTGTAAACATTTTTTTTATATATAAATATATTGCTGGTATTCTTACTATAAAAATATATTTTTATACTTTCCTAGTGCTTTGATTTTAGTTTGGGGGTTCGCTATTTTGCCCATAACTGGGACCCTAACAGGTACTACTACTTCCTGTCCTGAAATAACACGGCACATAAAAGTAATGTTGTCATTTTTTTTTTTTTTTTTGTGCTATGTGTCATTGTTTATAATCTCGATGTTTCCACATTTGTCAAAAAGTGGGATGATGATGAAGATCTTGCTATTATTTGATAATTTATTAAACATTTATATATCTTTTTGGTGGAGTGGTTTCATTGTTTTTGTTTCATTTGGTTATTTTTTTTTTTTTTTTTTTTTTTTTTGGTGAGGGTCGACTGACATGTTTTAATTTATTAGAAAAAACATCTAAAATGTTAACTATAAACTGACCTCTACAAACTGATTGCTTTCACGGCTTTTTCAACCAAAAATATATTTTTAGATGGCAAGAATTTTTGCTTTGAGGAGGGGGAGATAATAATATTTGGATGATACAAGTCTTACTAATTAACCCATAGTTGAAGAGAGAAAAGATGGATTCATACCTTTCCCAAAGGTATTTACACGTAAATGAATATAACGAACCCAACGGCAATTGGAACTCTGAACTCCGATTAACAATTCCGATCCATTATCCATCATCCAAGCTTACAGCATCTGGACGTTGCTTAACTTCGATGATTGTATGGGAATTGGTGTTTCGACTCTACCTATTGATATCATTATCAGTTTACGAGGTTTGATAAAGAAGTATCACGTCGGTTGCTATGGTAACGGAGCTAAAGTACGCAGAGTAAGGCCACTTAGATTGACCTTGAACTCTATCGCGCATGCACACTAAGTTATAACGTACTCGCTCACTTCCGTTGTTTATAACAGTGCTTGGAAGGAACGTGTGTAGAGTGTGGTCATCTTACTACACTACAGAGGTTCCATCAAGGACCATGGCTTGTACAGCAGTTTTTGGCCAAGCGCAATATCCCCCTAGTCCGACAACTACCATATGCCCCAGACTCTCCTTACGACTTCAAAAATCAAATCCCATTTGAAAGGAACACTATTTCAAGACGTTGAAGAAATCCAAGAGAATGCGACAAGGCAGCTGCTTACTATCCCCAAAGGAATGTGTCCATTAATGAAAACGTCGCTGGATTTAGTGTGTGGCTTCAGAAAGAGGCTACTTCGAAGGAGATTAAATGCCGAATTTATATGTGCTGAATTTTTCTTTTCAGAGCACCCGCCCCGATACTTTTTTGATCAGACCTCATACGTAGTCTATGCTCTATGGTATTTTCAATTCAGTATTTTAACGGTCATAAACCGTTCATGAGTTATCTCCTCTTGACATCTAAGATTTAAATTGCTTTTTAATTATCTTTAAAGCCATCTGTAAATTCTTTTCTGTCTTTTTTCCTGCTGTCATTTTAAATATTCAAACTTTTGACCTATGGTGAGTTCCATTTTAAAAATAGTTTTTTTGTTGCTTGTTGAAGAACCATCTTTCCATTACTTCTTTTCTTCGCATAACTGTCGAAATGGTTGAGAAACAAAATCTTACTTTCTGTTGGGAACTCTCTCTCTATGTGTATGTGTGTGTGTGTGTGTGTGTGTGTGTGCGTGTGCAATTATGGGAATTCTGAAGAAAAACCTGACCTGATCTGAAACTGGAATTCACTTTCGTCTTCTTTTCCTCTTTTTCTATCGCTTTCTTCGCTAACCTTTTTTTGTCTGCGGCTGACTCTTGTTCAGTTTGCCATCCTCAGACCTATGCTCGCACAATTATACACAAAACAATGATTTTTCTTCTAATTTTAGATAAAACATTACATCTATGAGAATATATATTTGTGTCTATAACTGTTTATTTTAAATCGTACATATTACTATTATGACCAATAATCAAGAGTTTATGATCAGTAAGTTTTTTGTGTTTGCATTGTTGTCAATAGTTACTTACTAAATCTAGCTTCGTTTAACACAAGATTGATTGATTACAGACAATGGTTCCCATGTTAACAAGGAATAGGAGAAACGAATTTGCCAAGCACTCTTGAAAAAGCAAAGGAGAGCTTACTTCTCTGGAAACCATCTCTTGGAAAAGCAAAGGAGAGCTTACTTCTCTGGAAACCACGTCTTGGAAAAGCAAAGGAGAGCTTACTTCTCTGGAAACCATCTCTTGGAAAAGCAAAGGAGAGCTTACTTCTCTGGAAACCATGTCTTGGAAAAGCAAAGGAGAGCTTACTTCTCTGGAAACCATGTCTTGGAAAAGCAAAGGAGAGCTTACTTCTCTGAAACCATCTCTTGGAAAAGCAAAGGAGAGCTTACTTCTCTGAAACCATCTCTTGGAAAAGCAAAGGAGAGCGTACTTCTCTGGAAACCATGTCTTGGAAAAGCAAAGGAGAGCTTACTTCTCTGGAAACCATCTCTTGGAAAAGCAAAGGAGAGCTTACTTCTCTGGAAACCATGTCTTGGAAAAGCAAAGGAGAGCTTACTTCTCTGGAAACCATGTCTTGGAAAAGCAAAGGAGAGCTTACTTCTCTGAAACCATCTCTTGGAAAAGCAAAGGAGAGCTTACTTCTCTTGAAACCATCTCTTGGAAAAGCAAAGGAGAGCTTACTTCTCTGGAAACCATGTCTTGGAAAAGCAAAGGAGAGCTTACTTCTCTGAAACCATCTCTTGGAAAAGCAAAGGAGAGCTTACTTCTCTGGAAACCATGTCTTGGAAAAGCAAAGGAGAGCTTACTTCTCTGGAAACCATGTCTTGGAAAAGCAAAGGAGAGCTTACTTCTCTGGAAACCATCTCTTGGAAAAGCAAAGGAGAGCTTACTTCTCTGGAAACCACGTCTTGGAAAAGCAAAGAAAAGCTTACTTCTCTGGAAACCATGTCTTGGAAAATCAAAGGAGAGCTTACTTCCTTGAAACCATGTCTTGAAAAAGCAAAGGAGAGCTTACTTCTCTGGAAACCATGTCTTGGAAAAGCAAAGGAGAGCTTACTTCTCTGGAAACCGTGTCTTGGAAAAGCAAAGAAGAGCTTACTTCTCTGGAAACCATGTCTTGGAAAAGCAAAGGAGAGCTTACTTCTCTGGAAACCATGTCTTGGAAAAGCAAAGGAGAGCTTACTTCTCTGGAAACCATGTCTTGGAAAAGCAAAGGAGAGCTTACTTCTCTGGAAACCATCTCTTGGAAAAGCAAAGGAGAGCTTACTTCTCTGGAAACCATGTCTTGGAAAAGCAAAGGAGAGCTTACTTCTCTGGAAACCATCTCTTGGAAAAGCAAAGGAGAGCTTACTTCTCTGGAAACCATGTCTTGGAAAAGCAAAGGAGAGCTTACTTCTCTGGAAACCATGTCTTGGAAAGGCAAAGGAGAGCTTACTTCTCTGGAAACCATGTCTTGGAAAAGCAAAGAAAAGCTTACTTCTCTGGAAACCATGTCTTGGAAAATCAAAGGAGAGCTTACTTCCTGGAAACCATGTCTTGAAAAAGCAAAGAAAAGCTTACTTCTCTGGAAACCATGTCTTGGAAAAGCAAAGAAAAGCTTACTTCTCTGGAAACCATGTCTTGGAAAAGCAAAGGAGAGCTTACTTCTCTGGAAACCATGTCTTGGAAAAGCAAAGAAGAGCTTACTTCTCTGGAAACCATGTCTTGGAAAAGCAAAGGAGAGCTTACTTCTCTGGAAACCATGTCTTGGAAAAGCGAAGGAGAGCTTACTTCTCTGGAAACCATCTCACGGACATAACAGAATTAGTCGCCCTTCGAAGACATATACATTGATCAATACACTCAACATGCTGGATGCAATATGGATGAACTACCAACTGCCATGGATTACTGGGTAAAATGGTGTCATAAAGTCCGACAATGCTTGCCATGACAACAATGATAATGATGATTATTCCGAAAGACGGACTAACATTCTCTACATCTATTATTGAAAAATGGGCTCGTCCACCTGCTGTAGTAATTCCCAAACTTTTTTTTTTTTGTCTGGGCCGCATTTTCGGAATTGAAATTTGCATGTGTCTCACCAAATTTTATGTAATAAAAAGTACATTTGAAAATAAATAAAAAAAACAGAGAGAGGGTGAATGGAGATAACCAGGGATTCAAAATCAGAAAATTATCATTGATAACTCTTTCCTCTAACTTGCAGACCCTAGTTCCTATATACTTGATATAATGCAAAAATATCACAATGATAAAATCAGTCAGTAATTATCTATAACTGTTTACACTGGGACTTACACAGTTACAAGTAATCCATAATAATATTTTAAATTTTGAAATCATATTTATTTTTGGCATCTGAATTTTTTGAAACTGTTTCTAAATCTTTGTCTTTGAATCATTCCGCTTCACCTGCTATCCTCTTCCGCCTCATCTGCTATCCTCTTCCGCCGCAATAATAAAGCGCACCGTACCGTTTGGGAACCACTGCGCTATGGTGTATTTCTACACATAGCTAAGATGTAGCACAAGGCCGATAGTAAAACAAATGGACGATGTTGAGACTCTTCCACATCCACCATTCAGTCCCGATGCTGCTCCGAGTGACTATGGCATATTCCGCTCAATGGCACATTTCCTCCGTGACAAGCGATTCAACACTTTTGAGGATCAAACTCACTACTCAGTTGTAATTTATATAGCGAAACAAGCTTGTTACCCATTGCACCACGTCGAGGTGTCCAAAGAATTACTAACCGTAGCTTAGATGTGGCACAAACCCGAAAGTATGAAGCACCTAGTGAGGATCGAATTCACTATTCAGTCGTAATTGATCTATCTTGCTAACAATTACACCATGTCGAAGTGCTCCTCGTTCACCCGCTATGAGTAGAACGTCAGCTCATATGCCAGGGGCCAAAAGTCGTTCTTTTTAGTCGTACGCTTGTCACACTGTACTGCAAGTGTAAGAATATTAATTTCACCACAGGTGGCAACATCGAGGCAACACCGGCGCGTCATGTTCGAGATACCCAGCAATTCTCCGAAATGATCATCTACTCTTTGTCTAATGCGTCCTTTTGACCATACGTCATCTTCTCTCTTTCTAAGATTGTCCGACTGAAAAGGTGCACTCCAAATAATATGCAGATATTATTGAAAATATTTTTTTTCATATTACTACATGGATTATTTTTATTTGTTATTTTTGTAAATAATCATCAAATTTCCAGCACTTTTCCCAGTATCCTTACCGATTCTAGTTATCGTGTGTACAGTCTCAACAATCCTTCATCGGATTTCCAATCTTAATTCTTGTGGCATTCATACAGTTCCAAGGGAGCCTACTGCCAGGCATATGCATTTTTCTCAGCTTCTGAGCAAGATCCTCTTATTTTTCAATTACTTCCTCACTGTTACGTTCACTCTATGTTCTGTCGGCAGAGCCACGCTCACAACCTGGCATGTTCTTTTTATTTATTTATTTATTAGATCCAATACAGATTTAGATATTCATAAGTAAGACCTTTTGAAAGACTTTGTATCGCTAGACCCGTTCATTTGGATGTTCATGTTGATACTTAAATGACTTTCCACATGTGCGAAAGTATCATTTTCTGATATATATATATATATATATATATATATATATATATATATATATATATATATCAATGTCCATTTTTATATTAACATACGCTCTTATCTCTGATATTGACCACTTTAACTCATAAATATAGCATAACGTAAAACTATATTTTTATCATCTATATATATAAATATAAAA
>CAHIKZ030001480.1:2380000-2410000 GCA_903632075.3 Acanthosepion pharaonis
TCTCTCTTTGGTCGAGAAGAAGTCATGTGGATCACGTGACAGCCATAAGTCAGCTTTCAGTAGTCACATCGAGCAGTTGCTTTTTTAGTCTGGCCTCCCCCCACCCCAGCCAGCTGCGACGGGGTATAGCTCACAAGCCTATTGCGCCGTTTTCCTATGGAAACACATTTTCACGAGATATAGAAACTATTTCCGGCTCGCAATCTTCAATTTGGGGGGAAAAAAACCCATGACTCGTCATTAATCTGCTTGCGAAACATGTCATCGCTAGTGACATATCAGATAAATCCGCCCTGGTCGAATCTGGAATCCTAAATATGGCTTCTCCAGAAACATAAAAGAACCCCCGAACGCTTTTTAATTCTCTTTGGGCATTAATACAGGTAAGAATCTCTCTTTTCGTTCCCTTTTATTCTACTTGTTGTGGCATACATGTTATAGTTTTTCTGCGCGTGTGTATATATAATTTTGTGTATGACTTAGCGGTATAAAACTGTTTCTGAAAACGAAGCATGTTTGGTATTCCCTTTTTTGTCAGCTGTTCTGTTCCGTCCGTACAAATGGAAGAATATTCCTTTGTTCCATAGTTCACCTATTAATTGGTGTAAACGACGTTATATATCATTAAGTCAATACTTGACCAATTAATATAAACGCTTTCAGTAATTTAAATTGATGAATGAAAAAAAAAACATCGATTACTCATATTAAAGATGTTATAATTATTGCTGATTTTACACACACACAGTCTACATGCAAAAGTTATGGCAAATATTTCCAGAAACAATATGGGCCTATTGGCTTGAACATAAGCCAAGAATCATTGTTTTTTAACAGAGTGGAGCCATAACACCACTCCTGTTGTCGAAGCTGGTATTTACATACATAAACCATCCATAAAACGATCGTCCACAAATTGTTTGATATTTAATCGGTTTTATTCCATTGAATGATTTAGGGAGATTAGGGATATGGAATGTACTTCCTTGGCTGCTTAATGGGAGAATATTTTAAGTATTTTTCATGTTTATACACGGGTTTCTGATAATAATTACACCCAACGTGACACTGATGTGATTTTCAATTTTTTATTCGATCTGAAATCACAGAGCCCACAACCCCACGTTATCTATGGCATGTGCAAGGTGTTCAGCATTTCCATACTCCACGAAACGGAAAAATCCTATTACTATAACCTACCTTGCCCCCACAGATCTGCAAATTATTCGATAAATATATAAATCTCTCTCTCCCTCAATATATATATATATATATATATATATATATATATATAATTGTAGCTATATCTGGAATTTTTACAGACACACACACACACACACTCATCTCTCTCTCTCTCTCTCTCTCTCTCTCTCTCTCTCTCTCTCTCTCAATATATATAAATATATAGCTGTAGCTATATCTGGAATTTTTACAGACACTAACACACTCATATATATGTAGTGCACCAGGTCTCTGTATTCGGGCCTTCAAAAGTGGAAATGGTTGACACAAACCTTCACCACTATAATCAAATCACATCTACTGGGTGTATATATATATATATATATATATATATATATATATATATATATATATATATATATCAACTAAATTTCAACGGAGATTTGAGTTCAATTTTGTTCATTTTTGTTCGCATTTTTTTGGGTTCTCACCACTCGCGATGCAGTCGCATCGAAACAAGAATGCATCTTTGTAGTGAGTAAGTTGTTTTTGCGCATATGTGTAAATTATAATAAGTAATTATTGCTCTACTCTTGGCATTAAGCCCTCTTTTGAATTAATGCTGTGAACGTTAGTGTTTATATTATTTTCGATCTCATTATATTCGGGGATATATATATATATATATATATATATATATATATATATATATATATATATATATATTTATATAATAAAACATGATTTTTAAAAAATAAGCAATGATTTCATTCGACTTTTCTCTACGATTTCATTCATTATTTATCCATATTGACTTCAGTTCCTTTCTTAAGGTGCAAAGATGCGTCGTGTAATTCAACATGTTTTTCTCGTTAATTTTAATAAGTTCGACCAAATATAATTATGACGTCATTGTGTAAACAACTAAACCCTTGTAAAATTAGAAAATTACTACACATAACGCCAGTCCAGCTGTCACCAGATTTCATGTCAGAAATTAATAAATAACATTCTTTTACTTACCGTAAAATTCGTTGTTTGTCATTGACTCGTTACGGCTTGTGAGGATTACAAGATGAAATAAAAGTTTAAGCTTCACCGAAGTGAATATAACTTGGTTTTATACAGTCTAGTTATTTTTTGTATTATAATTTTCGAAAGTATTCTCTACCCAATGCATTGGAGCGTCTTTTAAAGCTTTAATCATGGCATTCATCCGAAATACATAGATAGATAGATAGATAGATAGATAGATAGATAGATAGATAGATAGATAGATAGATATGAACAAGTTAAGAATAGATAGATAGATAGATAGATAGATAGATAGATAGATAATGAACAGATTCAGATAGATAGATAGATAGATAGATAGATAGATATGAACAAGTTAAGGATAGATAGATAGATAGATAGATAGATAGATAGATAGATAGATAGATAGATAGATAGATAGATAGATATGAACAAGTTAAGAATAGATAGATAGATAGATAGATAGATAGATAGATAGATAGATAGATAGATAGATAGACACGCACACACATTTTGAACAGATTCATCAATCAACTGATCTTTCGCTACCCAGCGTTTCCCGTGTCTCGACGGATATTTTGCACATTCCTCGAAATCAGTGCAGCAGAAATGATTCAATTTGAATAAAAATATTTTTTGCTTTATAATGAACTTGTTTTTTTTTGTTGTTTCTTTTTTTCTGTTCGGATCGGGCCACACTTTTCAATTACTACCTTGAGCTCTCAGAACGTTGTTGGCTAAGAAAATGTTTGTGTGCTCTTTGTATTACAAGGAAGAGCCGATAGAAGCAGGTCGAAGTTCACCGACACTAATAATGTGGCAACGGAACAGGCTCTTCGATGCCAAAAAGGCACGAAGTCGTCGAAATGGTGATCTCATTATATTAATTCAATCCGGGAATAAACGTTATCATCACACCATCGTAAAGACCAGCTTAAATTTCTGTATTTGATTTCTTTTTGGCATCTGTTATTTCTGCCAACAAATTTAGTCACA
The DNA here is from genome assembly GCA_903632075.3 of Acanthosepion pharaonis. Lineage (NCBI taxonomy): Eukaryota > Metazoa > Mollusca > Cephalopoda > Sepiida > Sepiidae > Acanthosepion > Acanthosepion pharaonis. Next base: position 2,383,214 of record CAHIKZ030001480.1, read on the forward strand.
GGTTTTATTTTCACTTCAGCCTGGTTCATTGCAGATTTGGGTCGTCTTAGCTTTTTTTTCATTCATTCATCGTTTCATATGTTTCCTCCATTGTTTTACATTCTTGATCCCCAAATCAACGACGTTCATTTCTAATAAAATTTATTTTGTAATGATTCTGGATGCATGGAAGACTCATGTTAGATCCTCCGAGTTCAAATTCCAGTCGAGTCCATTACATTCACTCACGTGCTAAATACCCTTAGGATAGGTATGAATCCATCTCTTCTTCCTCCAGCTATGAGTAAAATAGCAGAACAGACTGGGTCCTATAGTCTTGGATGATAACCAGTCTCGGAGTAAGAAAATCTGAATTCAAACCACCTGCTGACTTGTAGGCTTTGCCTCTTTAGGCAAAGGTTAGAAGAAGGTAACTTCAAAATCAAATCCACCACTGAGGGGAGGGACGGGGTGACCTCAACATCCCCGGGGCAAAAAGAAGTGGCATGCCATTGCATTATTCTGCCTTTAATGTCACCATGAACCACAATTGTGAAATGGTGGAAAGTGGTGACCATAGTTGCGCAAAATGTGCTAACTGGATAAAATGATGATGATGATGATGATGATGATGATGATGATGATGATGATGATGATGATGATTTAATTTAGACGACAGTGAAATAATTTAACTAACTTGAAGTTTTTTTCACCGCATTTTTCATTCCTTTTTTTTTTAATGCCATCTCCCTTCCGGACGTAGGTGATCACGGCTCTCCACATATTCCTTTTCATTATAATGTGTGAATTTCCATATCATCTTTATTTTTTTTTAATGCCGTAAGCGATCACGGCTCTCCACGTATTCCTTTTCTTTATAATGTGTGAATTTCCATATCATCTTTATTTTTTTAATGTTGTGTCACTTCCGGACGTAAGCGATCATGGATCTCTGCATATTTCTTCCGTTTAATATCTGTGAAATGCCATGGCTTCTTACGGAAAATAATGGGGCGATTTATCGTTTCGAATTCAGTTTTCTTTCTCCCAGATTGGTTGCCGCCTAAGACTAGTGAGTCCTGCTGTTTAACGCATAACTGATGAGAGAATGGATAGGGTCATACCTTTCCCAAGAGCATTAGTGCGAAAGTAAATGCAACTGACAAAGCTGGAATTTGTACTCGACTCACCGCTTTCACTCTCTACGCTGATAACCGTTACTCTCCTCACGCATCCAACTTTTCTCTGACATTCGATTTTTAAATTAAAAAAAAAACCTAGACTTTAGACCTGAGTAAATTAACTACCGTATTTGACGACATATAAGACGCACGGGTGTATAAGACGCACCCCAATTTCAGCAGGGCAAGTCAAAAAAAAATTAGTAATTACTCAAATTAGTAAACCTACATATGGTATATAAGATGCAGTGGAATTTTAAAAGATATTTTTAGTAAAAAGAAAAAAAAAGTGGGGGTCGTCTTATATGCCGTCAAATACGGTATTTTTCTTTTGTAAAAAGATCATAATATTTAAGCATTCGGGGGCTTCAATGTTTTCCTTGTTGCCATAATAAATATCAATTTCGTCTATGATGACGGAGGCAGTGAACGTAATAATTATCCTAGAGATACTGAAGACCCGATATCTTGAACTTAGGTGGTTAATTATGATTTTCAAAACAAAGCTTACTTGTGATACAAAGCCAAAAGTATGAGGCACCCAGTGAGGTCCGAACTCACTATTCAATCATAATTGATCTAGCGAGACAAGCTTGTTAACCATTACACTAAGTCAAATTGCCCGATGATTTTCAAAACGTAGCTTAGATGTGACACAAAGCTGAATGTTTGGACTGAATATTGAGTTTGGTCCTCACTGGGTGCCTTGCTAAGCATTACACAACGTCAAAATGACCATATCCTAGGTTGATAATGAATAAAAAATAAAAATAATTAAACTTTTTTTAATCATTTCAACCCAAGTAAGGCGAGAGTTCCACTAATACGTAGGTTTTACAGAGAGTGAAAGTGAGAGAAAAGATTGAGTATAAAGGGGAGGGGAGGGTGTTGATGAGGAAACGTAGGTTTTACAGAGAGTGAAAGTGAGAGAAAAGATTGAGTATAAAGGGGGGAGGTGTTGATGAGGAAACGTAGGTTTTACAGAGAGTGAAAGTGAGAGAAAAGATTGAGTATAAAGGGGGGGGAGGGTGTTGAGGAGGAAATGATAAAAGATGAATGAGGTTCAACTTAACAGAAGATGGCGATTGACGTTGCATTTAAATTTTTAAAGTTGTAGTTATCAGGGTTGAAGACACAATGGTAACTGTTGAATATTTTATCCAGTGACGATGCTGTTTGAATCTTTTCTGTTAATTCGTCCCAAATAATGTAAAGTTGCTTATCGCAGATATCAATTCCCCCACCCCATGAAATTATAAATTTTAAATCAAAATTTGTTTTTTTTTATTAAATTTTTGGCACTCTTTTGAAATTATAAATTTTAAATTAAAATAGCATGTCTCGCAACAACTCCAACCTCCAGAATTAAAAATTACCAAAAATCAAAGAGTTTTTTTTTTTTTTTTTTTTTTAAGCATTTTACCCCTAGCAAGGCGGGAATCCACTAGGACGCAAGGGGTTACAGAAAATTTAGAGCAAGATCAGATAGGAGTGATAGAAGAAAGGATGAGGAGAAGGGTAGTGGATAGATCAAGGCAACTGGAGATGTCGATTGACATTACATTTGAATAGCTGGAGATTATAGCTCACAGGGAAACAGGAATAGGGAAGGGAGTTCCAAAGACGAGAGGTGCGAGACATGAAGCTATTGGAGTAGAAGAGACGGACACATTTAGGAGTTTCGACAGTGAAGGGATTTATTCACATTTCATAAGTGCGGATGATATTCAAGGTATTTTACAAGAATATTTTTCACAATTTAAAAAAAAGACAAATCTGTTTTAGCTTGTTTAGGGGTGAGTGCGAATGCAGACCCCACAGTTAAAAATAGCTCACCCGGGTCGACAACATTTGAGGCGATCGCAAAGGTCAACCCAACCAGAGTGTAAGTAGAAGAACTTCACTCTGGGAGAAATTGTTATGAATTTTAGCAAATATAAATTATTTTTATTTTGGGGTGAATTCATTTTGGGGTGAATTCATTTTGGGGTAAATTCATTTTGGGGTGAATTCATTTTGGGGTGAAAAGATCCCCCGTTTCGTCTTGTGGCGTCATTTTAATAGCAAGCCACTAGATTAAAACAAAATTTGTTATGGACAACGCGAAGTTTACTTTCATTCAACTGTGGGACTCTGTTTTTTTATGATTTGATCTTTTAAACGACAGTGACATTTATTCAGCCCAGTCCAGCCAGACATGTGGATATTTTATGACATTTAGTCTCCATGGAAACATCCAAAAGGAGAAAAAATGTCTCTACTCTGTTGAGTGAATATAATTCTATCAGAAATATCTGATGTAGACAGCTCACAAAGTAAATTAAATTGGAGTTGGCTTTAAACTAGCCAAAATTTTTAAAAATAAATAAATAAAAGGCTAACAAATGTACTTTGAAAAAAATTTGCTTTATCAATAACAAGCAGCATATTTCAGAAATATACAGTGAGACCACGCCAATTCGCGGCTTCACACATTCGCGGATTTTTCTTTAGAATATATGTACTTGTTATTCACGGAAACCCCGAATATTCGCGTGTTTTTCTGAAGAACATATGTACAAATTATTCGCTAAGAACTCCCTAGATTTGCGTATTTTTTACATAAAACATATTTAAAATATTCCTGTATTATTTTTCTGTTATTTAAGTGACTTAAAACATATAACTGTTCATTTTTCTGGTAAAAATTGACAGAACTATACATCTACATTGTCAAAAACAAACGCAAAATCATGGTTGGGCTTTGTTTTTAGAAAATGTTCTAAACTTAATATTTTATGTCTTGTTACACATATTTTATACAGTGTTTTCAATGGTTGTATCGATCTATGCATAATTAAAAACAGTTATTGTACGTATGAAAGAAAATTTACGCTAAGTGTGTGGTCACCAATACTATTTTTCAAAAATGTTTTTAAAAGGGTCTGAAATGTTTCTAAAGTGTTTAAGTTGAAAGTTTAAGGCATATGGGTTTTAACAATCCAAATAGGTACTTATAAACACTTTTAGGGGGCGTTACAATTATTCGCGAATTTTAAATATTCGCATCCGGTTCTGGCCCCTAACCCTCGTGAATACGGGAGACTCATTGTACTTACTATATATCTTGAGATTCTTGACAAAATTCAAAGTATGGTCTTTAACGTAATTGATCCTGACCTGGCATCTTGACTTCAGTTACTTTCCCGCCATTGTGACATGGCTTCCCTCTGTCTTTTCTACAAATATTTTCATGGCAATGATGAGCTGTTCTCTTTAGTGCCTCGACTGCATGAATTTAAGCGTACTACTAGATTGTCAATTAGGTCCCATCATTTTGAACTAGCTAGATGCAACTGTCAAATATATTCTAATAGTTTCTTTTCTCGCATGTCTCACCTGCGGAACTCATTTCCGATTTCTTTCTCCCCTAGCATTTACAATGTTCAAATACTTAAATGCAACGCCAATCGCCATCTTCTGTCTTCCTGAATCCTGTTCTTTTATTGCCGTCACTTCCCCTCATTAAAGTCTTCCCATTCTCTTTCACTGCCTGTATCATAGTGGCATTATCGCCTTGCTCAGAGTGAAAACATTTTTTTTAAAAGTGTAGATTTCAAATAAAAAAATGTTAATTGTCGAATGGAACTCAATTAAACGACAGGAAGATGTTGAAGGCTGATATTTGTTAAATAAAATCTATAATATGAAGAACTTAACAACAACAAGTTGCTCTGTTACTACAGAAGGCGTGGCTCTCATGGCTTCTGGTCTTAACTGATTAGAGGTGTTGACATGTACATGTTTTGCTTCTGTGAATTCAAATGGGCTACACAAAAATATAAAGTTCAGTACTACAGATTTGCTTGTCTGTCGACTGATCATAACCTGTTGACCATGTCCTCTAAAAGCTGATCACAGTGGTGAATCTGTCCGTAGACCAGAATAATGGAGGAACATCACAGCTGGGTGTTATGAGGTCGTTTTTTTTAAGTTTGTATGATAAGGTTTCCAAAGTGACTTGAGAGTCACATTAAAATCAATAAAGAAAGTAATAATAATGATTTTTAAAAAAATAAAAATAATACTGTTTCAAGTGGTGCCAGTAATGAAGAAAGCCAGAAATATTGTTACCTCACTTGACTTAGCCAAACACTACTAGGTGGCGCTGTTTACGTCTATAAAAAAAAAAAGAAACAAATATTTCCTTCCTCTTTCTCCCTCTTATTTCAAAATGTATCAGTGCGTGGGGAAAAAGATAATTTTTACTTTGGTCGTTCAAACTCCATGCAAGTCTGACTTAAGCTTGACCATTAAAATTACCGATGAAGTAAGTACACCTTTCTTTGATCGTTCCAACTCAACGAAAGGCTGACTTGAGCTTTAACATTATAATGATATTTATCCTGACTTTCCCTAACTTCTGGACAAAAAAAAAAGAAATAAACATAAACTAAAGACATTGAGAACTTTGCTTCACTACAGTTTATATAAAAAAAAAAAAGAAAATAAACTGTCCGTAGTAGAAACCCAAGTTTTTGTATGTTTCTTGTGTACCTACAACACACAGTCTTTTAAATACCGTAACATCCTCAATTAGAGACCGTCTGAGCGAACGGGATTATCCAACCTGAAAGTATTTCTAACTGGGCCTTATCTGCAAGCTGATGCGCTGTTCTTTTCAAAATTTGTCAGCATATGGCTGATATATCATTACCAACTTAGGAGCCATGATGTGTATCAGAAGAATGGATCGTTGATGGTATTATATATCTCCTACCAAAAACAGGTGAAATAGATGATTCAAAAAATTATAGGCCAATAACATGCCTTCCCATCACATACAAATTTATCACTTTTGTACTGTATTTGCGCTTTTCTAGACGAAAACAACATTCTTCTCCTGGAACAGAAATGACGCAGAAGAGGTTAATATGCTTGCAAAGATTAACTATGCATAAATAAAATGATCCTGGAAACTTGCAGGCAAAAATGAAAAAATCTCAGCACAGCCTGCTTAGACTATCATAAAGCCATTGATAGTATATCACTCTCTTAAGGCTTTGGGAATGTACAAGATCTCGTCGGTTATAGTAAATTTCTTGAAATATAGAATGGAACTGTGGAAAAGCACATTATAGCTTAAGGAACACCAAAGGCACTGGCACTTCCAATCGATTGAATATCCGACAAGGAATTTCTTTAATCAGACTCCTTGTCATCTCTCATGTTTTGTCTGTTTCTAATCCACCTTTCGCGTGTAGTAAGCAATATTAACTGTGGTTACAAAATAGACAACAGTCTTTAATTACTTATTCTACATAGATAACATTAAACTTTTTGCTAAAGACAACAGTGACTCGAGAAGTCTCCTTAATACTGTAAACATTTCAGTGATGGCATCGGTATGAACTTCCGATTTTTTTAATCGTTCTCACCCCATGCAAGTCATTAAAGCCACTAAGACACAAGGGGTAACAGAGTGTAGAAGAATTAGGAATAGAAACATTAACAATAAGCGGGAAGAGAAAAGAATAATCAGAAGAGTAGATAGCGATTGACGTTGCATTTAAATTTTTCAGATTAAGTTGGTTGGAAAGCATGGAGCCGAAAGGGAGTTCCACAAGTGACAAGTGCAAGAAAAGAAACTGTCAGCATAGAACTTACGGCTACATCTAGCCAGCTCAAATGTAAATTGATGAAATCTCGGCGTCTGCCTAGTACTGCGCTTAAATTCATAAAGTCAATGTATGATAGCGAAGAGCTCATCCGAACAATTACCGTGCGAGTATTTACAGAAAAGACACAGAGAGAGGCAACCTTACGGAGGTAGGAAAGTGATTGAATCCGAGCCGCCAGATCAGGACCAATAATATTGCTGATTCATCTTTGGATTTTATCAAGGAGCTCAAAGTAAGAAGCAGGGGTACCGGACCACACGTGGCAGCAATATTCTAAGTCTGGATATATGGTAGACTTATACATATGTAAGATAGATTCCGTGGAGAAAAATTAGATAAATATGTAAAAGCAACATTCAAAAAAGGGAGATTTACTAAAACATTCCCAACAAATCAGATCTCGATTTTGTCACAAAGATCAGGGAAATGGAGTAACGAAGTGGCTGTAATAAAAGCATACCCAAATGAAGTAGAAAGCAAGAAAAGAAAACTACAGCCGTGTGCGTCTAGTGTTAAATACCGAGTTGGATTCACGAAAGAGAATATCAGCCATAAACACTTTGGCTGTTCCTGTGGTGTTCAAGTGAATGGATGTTATATCGAGAAAGTTCCTTGCTTGCCACAGCATATATCATCCTAAGGCCAACGTTGATCGTCTGCATATGTCCAAATCCGAAGGAAGCAGAGGATTAATTCAACTAGAACTATCTTACAAAACCACAGCAATTGGTCTTCAACGATGCCTAAAAACTACAGAAAGCTGGATGATAATCTGTGTCAAAGAACATGAACGAAATAAGAAACTGTATTCCGTGATAAAAGAAGCAAACTAATCCAAAAGGGAATGGTTTTCAGGCACTTTCGAAAGGTGCTGATAACATCAAATGGTCCTCACAAATCGACCATAGTGAGATTCGAACCCGGGTCTCATGGTCAGAATCCAAACGTTCTAACCACGTGCCTATATATAATCTTGATTAGGCCCTTATTTTCTCTTATCAAAAAACATTTTGAGTAAATTTCACGATTTCATAACAGCTAGTGTAACAAAGCAAATTGGCAGTGACTGGCATCAAATTGCTGGTACAAAGTTGTTCATATAAACAATCTTATTCGACTTTAACTTTCATATTAGACTGTGGAATTCGGCATGAGAAACGGATGCGTTGTACCTGGAAACCGGCACAACAGATTTCTCTTTAAATAATTTGTGAGATCGAATTTACGACCACACCATATAAATCAAATCAAAAATTATTGACGGCATATTTTAATATTTTCCGATGAAATTATTGAAATTTTATGGCTATTAAAAAAACTGCGCTTTAATTTTTATTTCGAAAGTATTTAGTTATGAAAAAAAAAAAAGAAATGGCGATGCATTAAAAATTTTAAAATTGAAACAGACAAACTAATCATGCAATGGGAGATAACTCAAAATAAAAAGAACATTTACTTCCCTTGTCGATTTTTTTTTTTTTTTGCACTGATGGAACGTGGAGAAGATTATTTGTTTTAGTTTTGTGCAGTTTGTAAAAATGTATCTTGTGAAAAAATTGAAATGTTAATAGCCTTATACAAAATAACTGCAAGAAAAAAAATTGCATAAAAAATACAAGATCAAGAATTTAATCCGTAAAAAAACGAAATCTTGTGTAATAACAATAGCACTTACTTATCTCTTCACCCCAAACAAAGCAATAAAGCCGCTAAAGTACAAGGAGGTTCTTGAGCGTGAAACAATATGATAAAAAACCTTTTAATGAGAGAAAACAATAAATAAACAGGAATTAAGAAGACAAATGATAATGATTGACATTGCATTTAAATCTTTGATGATCAAAGTTGCCTGGAAAACAAGAAACTAGAAGAGATTTCTACTAGTGAAAGTGCGATAAAATAATTATTAGCATGTAAATCACAGTTATATCTAGCCATTTCAACTGTAAAAATATAAGATCTAGCTGCCAATGTAGTACTGCGCTTAAATTCGTAATGTCTATGTAACAAAGAGGAAAGCCCATTTGAACAATTACCATGGAAATAGTTATTAAAAAAAAAGATACTGGGAAGAAGGTGCGTTACGGCGATAGGAAAATGATTGAATCCGAGATATCAGGTCAGGACCGATAATATTGCAGATTCTTCTTTGCATTTCATCATGAATTTCTAAATACACAGCAAGAGTACCAGACCAGATGTGGCGGCAGTATTCAAAGCATGGACGAATGGTAGACTTATAAATATGTAAGATAGATTCTAGCTAGATAAGTTGTCTAGCATGACACAGAGAAGCCACTTTCCTAGCAGCAAACCTGCCAATAGATTCATTATAATCTTTCCACTTCATGTCAGCGGAAAACCTTAGCCAAAGAAGGCGCAATGCGTCACTCTCTAAGGCGATTAAAAGAGAACAGTTTTATTTTGGAGGTGTGAAAATTAACAAACCATTTCTTGCCTCGGTTAACAACGGATTGTAGGTAATCTTTTTAGACCAGCTACCAATTTGATCTTATCGAACCAACCAGGCTTACCATTAAGACGAAAGTAAATAATTTTGTCATTAGCATAGATACCGGAATGAGAATTGTTGACATCGGGAAGATCTTTGATAAAAATGAGGAACAGCATAGGTTCAAGCAGAGAGCCCCGAGAGACACCTGTCTTAATGTAAAAAGATCTAGAAGAGTGGCCGTACAAGACAACTTTTATTTCGCGATTGAGATGAAAAATTAATTTATAGATGTCATAATCTTGGCATGTAAAGAAGACCAGCATGCCAAACCCTGTCAAATGCCTTCAAGATGTGTCCAAAGCAACAGTCCGAGCTTCACCGTTCTTCTCTAGAGTGTGATAGACTTTTCAGCACTAACCGTTAACACATCAGCAGTTGCCCTAGAGAAACGAAAACCTTATTGCCTGTCTAAAAGAAAACCCTGGGAGGTGAGATGCTTAACCATGCCAGAGTTGATTAGAGACTCTAGTACTTTACTGAAAAGCGTTAAAAGGCCGATGGTTAGAAAGACAATACCGTTCACTGTATTCTTAAAGATTGGGATAAAAAGCAGCAAGGTGTTTATTGGAGAATTAAGAGAGAACAGAAAACAGGAGTATATATCTTAAGGACTACTGCAGGTATACCATAAAATCTGCATGTTTTGCGGAAATCCAGATTAGAGATGATAGCAGAAACTATAGACGAGTTTATATGCATATCACACAATAGAAACTCAGTTCTAAATGAACATTCAGGCAAAGATACTTCAAATGATTCAAAGGTAGAATTCGAAGAGAATTTACGAGCAAAACATTCTGCTTTATCTGCAGATAATAACATCTCACATTGAGTGAAAAGAGGAGAGATAGAAGACTTACTTTTATTTAACATACTGTTAAAGCGTCGCCTGTAGTCACGAGAACCAAACTTGTTAGAAGCTATAAGGTACTTTGCTCGTAATAATTGTAAATGTATCCCCAAAGAGGCTTCTGTTGTGATCAGAACTATCACGCTGGTACTGTCGGAAAAAAGTTATTCCTGTGGGCTATAGCGGCTGAACAGGCAGTTGTGTAACATGGAGAAGATTTTAGTTTCACCTGGTATTTCCAAGAAGGCATAAAAGCATCGATACAGGCATTTATCCAATAAGCAGCCTCAGTGGTACAATTCTTAATAGAAAGGTTACAAATTTAACATCAAGATTAAGCGAAGAAAATCACGAAATGAATCCCAGTCAGTGCGCTGGTAACAGAAAAAAAGTCTTGTGAACAAGAGATTCTTGTTTAATGGACGACTCAAAATAAATATAAACAGATACTACAGCTTGATCCATATTGCCAAAAGGACAGATTTGCGATACTCGACAAGAGTCAAAAGAGGAGGTAAGGAACAAATCAAGTAAAGAAGAATGTTGACCAGAATTATTAGAGAAATACACTAGTAGGGGAATCCACGACTTGATTGAGAGATTGAGCAACGGAATAACTGAATGTCTAAATAACGTCAATATCAGTAACATTAGAATGATTAAACCGCTTGACATGATGAACATTAAAATCACCAAACACAAAGATGTTCGCAGATGAATGTAAAGAGAGACATTTCTACACTGTCGGATATTTTGTCTAATATGTTACACTTCAGTGAAAAATGGAAACTATAAAGGAAAAAGATAGCTAACAGAGTGCAATAAAGAAAGTCGAAAGCACATGAAAGAATCATCCGAGGACTCAAGAGATGATTCCCTTGCACTTGGAAGATTTTCCTGGGTGTAAACACCAACGCCATGCGTGTGTATCCTAGAATCTGTTTGACAAAGCGGAAGATAGCTTGGAACAGAGAATTCATTGATAGCGATAAATTTGTTTCAAAAATTGCTAATGTATCTGGTCAACATTTCAAGAGAAAAGATTCTACACTATAGAATTTAGTACGTATACCACGAATATTGGTGAAAGAAAAGTTGAGCTCTATAGGTGATTTTTTTGTTTACTGGTTTATTCGTTTTTGTTTTTTTTTTTTAATTGTAACTGTCATGAGAATATTATTTTAATTTTCAAGTAGAAAAGGCCAAAATAATTGTCCATCGTCTGTGGCAATACAAACAGGCAGGAAGGTGGCTAAGACTATAACATGATGTGGCCTCAGGGTTCCCTACTGAAAATACATACAGGGAAACTTATATATGCGCGACATAACACTGTGTTGTAGACTGCGTGAATATTTTAATGTTTCGCTGTAAATGAAACATGCAACATCCACAAATAAATTTAAATAAAAAAATCAAATGGTAACGATATTCAATTACGACAAAAAGGATATGTTTGGAACAAAAATAAATTTTTTATATGCAGAATATTACAATTTTGTTTTGTAAAGATGTGTGCGAAAAGCTTGATTAGAGTATTTTTAAAGAGAAAAGTTCTTGTTGCTGATTTGGAAATGTTTCATATGTTTGTAATGTAGTTTGGGAAATTTCATACATATGTGCATGTGTGCGTGTGTGTGAATATGTTTTCAGCATTCGACCGCAATGAGGTCGCAATGCAGTTTCCTTTAAGGTTACATTTTCGTGGGCGAATGAAATCAAGAAAGAAAAGAAAAGTGAAAGAACAAATTTGTGTCTGATATTTATAATTAACGTAATCACGTGACAGGCTCCTGAAAAAAGAAACAGGAAAACTTGACTTGGTTACGTGCTGGAAAAAGACTTGTACGTGAGAGGATTACAACGCCCACTTGTGTGTTTATTGACCAATTAGAAGTTGAGATTTCCTGAAAATATGTATGAAGCTGGGTAAGCTCTTTGATCCACTTTTTGCACAGATTTTTACAAAATTCAACATTGATAAGAAAGTGGTATTGCGATGCTAAAACTTCATATACCCTGATATTATGCGACTGTTGACCAGAACAATAATAAAAAAAATAAATAAATAAGTGTTACCAAAAAGCTCAGGATCCTTACTACCAATCGGGATTTAGCAACCATAAAACTGCCAACCCGGTATCTGTGGGAAAATGAAATAAAATCAGTAAATAAAATAATAATAATGAATTTAAAAAAAAAAAGAAAACGAAGTATATTTTTTCATGATGTTAGTAATAAAGGAACCGGAAATTTTAAGTGGCGCTGTTTAAACTTTACCAAAAACATTTCCTTTTTTTTTCTCTCTCTCTCTCCCTTTCTCTCCTTTGCTCCAAGATGTAGTAGTACGTGCATAAAGACGTCATTGCTGCGAACGTCTCTTTTCTCCGGTCAATTGACAACTGAACTCACTTCTATTTTTACTTCCCAATGCATAGTGCTTGGACCCGTTTTGTCAAACCTCCACCGATAAAGTAAGATATACTGGTTTGAGACGGTCTAACTGACGGTGTTCTGTTTACCGGCGATATCAATTATGAAGAATTTGGGTGTTTTAGATATTACCAGGTGTGGACCTGTGTAGTTGGGCGTTTTTTGGTCGTGTGTATATATATAACGTCCATCATCTTCTTTTTAGGTTCCAATTCGTTGGTGTAGATGTCGTGTTGTGAAATATCTGTCCAGGCAAGGATGACTTGAGCTCGACTATTGTAACGATGTATGCCATTACTTACCCTAACTTACCTCTGAACCACAAAAAGAAAACGGACATACCCAAGAGACATTGAGAACTTTGTTTCTCTACAGTTTCTATAAGAAAAAAAGAAAAGAATAAGCGGTCCGTAGTAGAAACCTAAGTTTTGGTTGCTTCGTCTTTGTTTATATGTGAACAGGTACACACCTACAATATACATACACATATAAAATCCATATATCCTCAAAATGAAAAGTCAGATCATCAAAAAGTTAAGCCATGGAAGAAATGAACCGATAAACCATATGTAATTAATAACATCTAAACCATAAATCATACCATCAGTTAAAAATATTTCTGCAAAAGGATTTGAGAAACATTATAAATTTATTTGGAAGTAGAAATTATCAGAAGTTGATATTTAAATAAAATTATTATTCCATTAGTTATAATCTTTGAAGAGAAGAATGCTAATATATACATTGAGAAAATGCAAGGAAATCCATCTAGAACTGGAACAAAATACGAAAGGTTGTGTTACTGTTTAGTTTTGCTCACCTACGAAGAAAAACTCTGTTAATAATTTCCCAAGAACAACCGTCATTTACTTTGTCTCAAGTAAATTATTGGATCAAACAGCAAATAGCGATATAAAGAGAAAAGCTTTTCTTGTGTGTGGAAACTAAGTCTACGTATCCAAGAATTTAAGTTGAAGGAAAGCTAAGCCGGAAAAAGTTGCTCCGTGTCATATCAGTGATGATATCCTTGCTGTAGCCACACTGTGCGAAAATTCCTGAGCTGGGAAGCCTGAAGAGTCAGTTACGTACTGTAAATAAAGCAACATGGACAATATTTTGTATTTTTAAGAGCCCACGTGAAGTTATGTTATGATTTACTGTTGTAAGGGAGATAACTCCCTTAAGTTTTTTTCTCCTTTACTGTTCTGGCAAACAATTTTCAATATTCGATTTAGTTTAGTTTAAAAATACCTTTTAATTTATATATATATATATATATATATATATATATATATGTATGTATATGCTAGCTTAAAGGCAGCCCTATCGAGTGGCACTTGTCTTCTGAATCTGCTTTTGAGGAGGTCTTCATCACAATAGGTAGAGAAGAGTGGATGCGATAGGCAACAAACTACAGAAGAACACAAAATTGATTGCTGCATTTAAGTATTGCATTAATACTTAAGTTTACCACTTAATTTAAAGACAATTTGATGTACGTAGGTGCTTACTTTCCGTAGAAACAATTATTTTTATTTCATGGATGACTTTCGCTCAATATTACAATAAATTTTGATTATTCCCAAATTTATTTCCAACTTATAAAAATTATGGCATAAAAAAAATTGTTGCAAAAAATCACGTAAAAAATGGCTAAAAACAATCAGAGTAATGAAAACTTGGGAATTCAAAATTTCGGGACTGTGGGTTCTGATCTGGCCCAAATGTTTTTTTTTTTTAATTTACTAACGGTGTCAACCTTATTCTAAAATTGTATGATGTTTTGGGATACGGCCTCTTGGAGTAAAGTTGAAAAAGTGTGACACAGTGACACACTGACATTTGGATTTATTATTATTCTCTTTAAACGTTATTTATATGGATACAACATATTTGAGTAAATGCTCATTTAACCTGATGTGTTGTTAACGAATTCAGCCACAGAGGACTTTTGGTTTTGCAAAGCTAAAATTACTGCTTATAAACACACACATTCAACAAACTTTCTTGATATTTCATTCTTGTTTATGTTTGGTTACATTCCAGAGAAGAAATGAATTATCAAAAAAGGTTGCCAAATGGGTGTTTATAAGCAGTAAAGTGGAAGTCCTCTGTGGCCAAATCAGTTAGAAGCATGTCAGACTAAATGATGGTTTCTTTATGCGATACGGGTTCGATTCCTGTCAGTGGATGCATATTTTCTGCGAAATTTCTCAATAATTCAGACTGGTAAATGAAATTAATACTGTTTAATTAAAAACTCAAATAAGATGTATCCATAAAAATAACATATAAAAAAGGAAATATATTCAAATATTTGTCAGATTTAATCCATTACACACACACACACATATATATATATATATATATATATATATATATATATATATATATATATATATATAAAAAAAATATATATATAAGATGTATTTAGGTAACAAGAATTGATACAAACAAGTTTTATTGAATAACTTATTGTCAAAAAGTCGAAAGGTGGTAAAACTTTGTAAAAAGTTAAATAGACAACTTTGTCAGTGTTAATCAATAAAACTGTTTATTTTTGTATATATATATATATATATATATATATATATATATATATATATATATATATATATATATATATTCATCCTGCTTATAGTTACTGTGCCTGAATGGTGTAGTGTTAATCTTCAGGCACGGTAAACAGGATGTATCTTCCCTTAGAAAAATATACAACCCCAGTCGACAAAAAAACAATAAAATTAAATTAACTATTATAAAAAATTTAAAACTAATGACTTCATTGTCAACATAAGAGCACCAGAAAAATTAAATAAAAAGCTTAATTGCAGTACCTTGTCAGCCATTTTTAACAAAACTTGCATAAAAGATGGTTTGTTGCCCATATACACAATATATATGTCTGTGTTTGTGTGAAACACAAGTGTGAAACTTTTTATAATATAAATTTTTTCCATGGTTCACACCTGCCTGTTCAACTGCTTTGGTCCACAGGAATCACCTTTTCCATCTTTAACAGCATGATAGTTTCAATCAGAAGAGACGCGTCTTTGCTTGTAATAATTGTAACCTTATAAGGATTGGTCAAAAAGTAATGACATTTTAAAATAATTTAAAAAATATTAACATTATTTATTTATCAATTTTTTCCCTGTCTAATTTTCTTATTATAATTATTTTTTGAACACGCCTCGCAAAAGAAAATGCAATAAACAAACCTAATCCATTGTATCATTATTTTTCTATTCACCTTTTTATTACACTATTTTTTTCGCCATATTTATCACATTTCGGCCGTTGTACGCTCCAGACTTCTTCAGGTGGTTGGAATGTCGAACTGAACCCATTATTTCGTTCACTGGGGTAGACTGTTCTAGTTCCACGTGCCATGTCTAATTGATGTCAGTTATCAGTTATCGCCTGATAATTTCCTTCTCCAAGACACATGGCACAGTGGATAAAGGCGTTAGTTAGATCCAGTGACAGGACCCAAAAGAGTGTGAGTTCAATACCTGGTTAAGGCGGTGGAGGACTTGGAGAGGAGAAAAAATATCTTGTCAGTCCTAAAGAGACTATTTGTATAAGGAGTAAAGATAATAAGGAGGAAAAATTAGCTGGTCAGATCTAGATGGACCATTTGTATAATAAATTAAGGACAACGGGGAGAAAAATTAGATTAGATGGACCATTCGTATAGGGAGTTAGGACGAGGAGAAAAAATAGACATTAACTTTATTTCTATACACAGCTACCTTTCAAAACAAAAACCACATGCATTCATTTTTTAGCCAATTAATGTTGTTTGTGAACACAAAAATAATATTTGTTGTGCCCCTTTCAACTGAATGGTCAGTCTCATTCCATAAATAAGCCCCTTTTTTATAACTGTTGTTAATATTGGAAATATGATGTCACCATAAGCTAGTACCTAATCTACAGCACTTACCAAGATTTGACTTTTAATTTCAATTGAACAAGAAAAATAAATATAAGAAAAAAATCTTATTTATTGACAGCTGATGGTTTTATTTGCAAAATGTCCTTGCCAAGTTTTCTTTTTTTCTGTAAGTGGGGTAACAATTTGTGGGTGAATAGCATTCAAATAAACATGACTCTTGCCATCAAAGCATTTCTTAGGATTTGATTGATGTTATCCAGGCTCTAGTTGTCATATCAACCCACTTTTTCTTTTTCTTTTTTTCTTTTTTTTACAATGATATTCACCTTGTACAAGGCCCAAGTGCCACTCAAGATGGAGGGTTACAGAATAAGAGGCACAGCTTATGGGGATATGTGGGAAAGATAACATTTAACCCTAGACTTGAACAGGTTAAAATAGTAGTGACTAGGGTAAGCATCCTTTTGGGAGTCGGTTACCTGGAGCAGAAATTTCTGGGAAGAAGCTACTAAAGTGGAACTTACATCTTACTGTTCGCTACAATGTGCATGGTATGGCAGATCTTAGCCTTCTATTTTGGTAAAGCAGACGTCAAGCGGGCGAGGTTAGGCATTTACTTAGCTGTGAACGGTTTAATAGATTTTATTAAGCTATCTACTACATCAAAACTTTGCCACGGTTAACAGCCTCCTCCCGCCCAACAAGACAATTTCATTTATTGTTTCTTTTTGTTGATAAAAGTCAAAACCAAACACATTAAATTAGCTCTTTTTCCTCACAGGCACAAGAGTAGAAGTACAAGTAGAAGGACACAGCTTGTGGGTTACCCCCACTTGGCTTTGTCAAGTTCACCAAGATAATGTTAAACAGCTGTGAAAATGGAAAACTCCTCGTTTTTCTTTTTTTTTTAGTCTCTTTTCTTTCTAGCATGCAGTAGAAGCAACACCGACTTGTTCCAGGGAATGGGGGTATCTTTTCCTTGAGTAACTGAATCTTTCTCACCCATACACACTTCCTGAATTTTAATGTCTTCTTTCTTTTTGTCTATATTTTTGTATGCATATTAGTGTATTTTCACTCCTTTGTTAATCATTCAATTGTTATATAAAAGGAAACAAACACATAAAAATATCATCAAGATTTATTCTATTTCCTTTCACCCCTACTGAAAATGGTGACTCATTACTTACATGTGTATATATTGCTTGCCACTGCTTTTAGTTAAACTAGGAACAGTACCACAACAAGCCTCCCCACACTAGGTGTTGTTGCTAGGGTTTCTATAGAAAGTAGGTTTTTATAGGGTAGAGTTATTAGTCATGCCCAACAGATTTTGAAGTTGTCCTTCTCCTAAACTGGTTACCAACCAAAGCTAGAGAGCCCAGTCTACCCTACTATTAACCCTTGATGCAAGAGTAAAAGAGATGCATTCACTACTTTCCAAGACTTTCCAAGTGAATGCAACAGATGACTGAAATTTGAACTCCAAATGTGTCGTAATATGGCAAGACACAACTATCAGTCATGACAGTAGTATTCAAAACTCATCTAGACAAGTTACTCCAATAGTATTGTCCTTTGACAATTACCCAGGACTACTTATCATGAACGGATCAGTCCATTCATGATAGTAAGGAGGGTAACTAGCTCATACCACAACATCTCTCCCTTTGAGAATTACTTTCTATAGAAGTCATCCTTTTTTTCTTTTATGTTAAGATCCAACACCTCTATAGGCTTGTAGTGCCACGCCTACATTTTCTCCAATTCTAATTGGTCAATAAATACATACTAAAAAACAACAGGACAATTTATCTATTGCATTCCACCATAGTAAATTTGTTCCTACACTTTGTTCAAAAACAAGCTTTGCTACAAAATCGCTGATTGGTCCATTTTCCGTCCAATCGGATATTTTTCATGTATATTCAAAAATATATTCCAGCGTCTCTGCTGGGAGCCACCCTAGGTAGTATAAATATTGGATTCATTCCAAAAAACCAGTTAGTAGTAGTTCCAAAACCACAGTCGAGTGTACCCGGAGACAATAGATCTCATCTACTCACTCGTGTATTTCATCCTACTCATTCCGCACGTACATACATACATACAATACAGAACTTTATTGGATACACTACCAGTTCTCAGTGGACACACAAAGTTAAAACAACTTTGTAAGTTGCAACAACTGAACGTTTTACTCAGACAAATCTTCTTTAAGACACTTCCTTACAGTCAAGGGGAAGCTACTTTTTCCTCCCTTTTTCACTCATATTACAACTACTTTGTATTATTGTTGAATTTAATATACATATATTTCTTCGTTAAACAAAATTGGTTCTCATTGTTTTTTTTCCTTGATGTTTTAAATATTATGTATGAATGTTTATTACCTTCTCAACACGCAGCCACATTATCTATTTAACCCATTCAACATTGGTGACCACAACACTCAAGAATCAATACATTCCACAATTGGTCAACCTGACGTTCTAATCAACATTCTACAGGCTTTCTCTTCTTTTTACTGGAGCATGTGATTTCCAGAGCTATACTAAAGCACTATCAGCTCTCCTCTCAGATGTTCTCATTGTCCAAGTACCTTTTTCTTAATTAATTTAGATGTGTTTTATGCACCCATGTAAACCTTTTTATCATGTAAAATAACTTTCTGATACGTCTCGATTACCCCATCTTCCTAGCATTCCTTTTCATTTTTGTTAGGTCGAAAGATTATTTTTTCACTGAGTTTCAAGTTTCTGGGTATTCCAGCAGTAGTTTGTCAAACACAAATCCAATTTTTCTTGTTAACATTAGTTCTGCCAGGGACGTACCTGATACCAGGTTAAGATTAGGTGACACCAGATATACACGTAAAAACCGCAGTAATAACTTAATCTTAGTTTTATAGTGGGTCAGCCAATTTGTATTGGTTATAAATAGAAATAAAAACTGACCCTCTACAATTTTTACAATATCAAATGTAACAAAGACAACAACAAGAGAAATAATCTGAAGAAATTATGAATTTTGTTCAACAATAAATATTTTTTATAAACACAACAAATACATAATATATAGTGCAAAAGTTGATAAACACAATAGAGTTCTTTGGTGTGTGTGTTACTGAAAGAATTTGAGCTACTGTACTGTATGTGTGAAAATGACAAGGTTTAGTTAGTTATATTTGTTTTTGTAGGAAAATTAAACAGATGTTTTTTTGTGTATTAAATAGAAAAAAAGTATTGTTCTTGACTCACTGATTGTTATCGCTCATTAACCAGAGATTCTTGTGGAATGGAATATTTTGTGGGAGTGAGCGTTAAGCCTGGAAATGGTTGACAAAGTTTGTTGTTGTATTGAAGATAAAGTTCGTCTCCTTTGCTGTGTTGATTTCCAATGAAGTCAAGTGAATTGGTTTCAATATTTTAAGTGCCCACTGACCAAGTCGCGTCGAAGTTTCGTTTTTATTAATTCTCTTGGTCACGTGGGGAGGCTCGTAAACATGTTTACATTTTATGGCGTCAACTAGAGGTCAAAATTTGGGTCGGTACCTTCGGACGTAGTTGACGACACCTAATTAATATTTTACAACCAATCAAAATACATCAGTTGTTATATTTGGCTGGGAGCCTCTATGTGTTTAACTTGCACAAAATTTAAGATTTAAAAAAATGTAGGAATCTGATTCTACAGTTTCACCTCCATTGGTTTTGTAATACCCTTTTGAATGTATCAAAAAAGCGTTCTGCTTGCTCAATTCTAACCATATTGTCGTAGGTTCACTATTCTTTCATGCTCTTCAGCTACAGCTTGCAAAGTCAATTTTGAGTGCTGTTCAAGCTTAGTCAAAATTCTAGAATGGATTTCTAAATCCCTATTTGCTGTCAACCATTGTACAATGATCAAGCACTTAAATATGTCTGGTGTTACTTTGCTTAACTTGAACTTTTCACATTCCCTGTTTATGATACTAGTATAGGTGGTATAATTTTCATCTTTTTATTTTTATTTTTTTAAGTTTTAATGGGTTTTTTTTTTTTTTTGCCAATGTTCGTTGAAAATTTTACTCAACACCATAATAGTTTCTTCAAATGACAATTCATTCATTTTTTTTTTTCGGCATGATGGAATTCATGTATTTTTCATGTTCCGTGGGCCCTAACTTCCTTAGTAACTGGTGCAATTTTTTCTCAACCAACCAGCTTTCCGCTACCACTTTTTCATCAATGTCGATTTTCGTGCAAAAAGTGGATCACAGCTTCATACATGTTTCTGAAAACCTTAACTTCTCATTGGACAATAAATATTAAAATTATCTCGTGTATCTTAACGTACATTGTTCTCAATAAGCAACACAAAACATATCAGGCTCCAGACTGAGTTTTGTCAGGCGCTTTCTGAGTGGTTAACAAATATTAAAAAAATAATTTACCTGCTCACCTCTACGTCCGAATAACATCAACCTAGTTTTTGACCTGACGAAAAAACAATGCTCTCAGAATCCTGTCACGTGATTAAGAAAGATATAAATTGAAGGTACGAGCGAACCCAGTCAGTGAGAATTTACGACGACTAGCATTTGCTAAACGAGTTCACGACGCTTGTATCATTACTGCAGCGAAGTACAAAGTTAGAATCGCAAGTTCTTTAAGATGAAATAACTCACTGAAATTCAAGCTACAATTTCAACGAAACAACTCACTCACCAACTTCTGCAACTTACTAAAAACTATTCAATTACATTATTGAATCTTACGAAACTTAAGTACAAACAATTACGAATAATACTTTCAACTACGAACAACGAAAACAAATTAGACATTACTTTGAAGCTAAAAGTTTATCAACATATTTTCAGCTTTACAAGATTTTTTAAACTCTCTTTCAGTGAATATTTTGAGCGACAAGATAATTCAGCTTTTTGTGAGCTCAGGTAAAAAAATATTTTAGTGGTAAAGATTTTAGCCCAGTCAAAGGGAAGTAACTCATATTAATAGTTATTGTAAAACTGTTTCCATTTATAAATATAAATATTGTACCTGTTATGAAAAGTTATTTTCTTATGTTCTTTCTCTTGTTTGCTTTTTGCTTGCTTACACATTCGTAAAGTAAAAAAATGTGCGGGTTGATTTATGACGTCGATACTGCTACAGATTTCCTCATAGCATCTGTAGTATGCTGCAAATGTAACCTCTTCATAAAGGCTATATTTAAATTCACCAATGGCATCCTGAAGAAAAAAGTAGAATGGTTTTCGTTACGTTTACTCTTTATAAAAAGTTCTAGTATTTCTTCTTGTTGTCTTGACAATGTTTCCTGGAATTGTAGTTGCTATTGTTGTTCTTTTATTAATTCCAACATTACTGCTTTCAAGTCTTCCATTTTTAATTGTTTGACTTGAAAATTTGCTTCTAATGTATATTTCAGATTCTTTAATGTTCCATTGTTTCTGGCATAAGTTTTTTTTTCCAATGTACTAATTTCACAAGTTGAAAATAAATGAATCTTTGTCCACTACTATTATAATAAATAGTAAATCATCCTCATCACCAACTGTTGTGATGTAGAATCTGGCAGAGTCAGTCATGATAGTAGTATTCAACACTCAGCTACTATAAAAGGATCAGTCCATTCATGATAATAAGAAGAGTAACTGGCTCTTACCATAACAAAATGCCTCTTTGAAATTCTACACTGATAAGTCTTTATATTAGGTTACATTTAAAGTTCTTGTTCTGATATGGAGGGGGGGGACACCATTTTATAATGGTGTTGGAAATTTGTCAGTCAATTAATATAACTTCCAATAATTGTGGAATTTTTAAGAATTAACATTACATTTCTATTTATATGGTTTTATTTTTATGTGATGTCAATTTTTTTGTGAAAATCTTTTCGTCATAAACAGACTATATTTTAAATATTGGTAGAAATGGACAAACATACAATGTTTTAAACTGACATTTTAATAAAATCTACTTTCATTTCTCCTGTAAACTATAATGGCATGTGTACTGAGAAAGTACTATGTCCCTTTAGTTGTTGGGAAATCATTTGATCTCTAGCTTATCTACTTCCCACTTTCAGTAGATCAGTAAAAAGAAGCTGGCATTTTTTTTTTTTTTTTTTTGAGTTAAGTAATCAAGGGCTGTTGCAAAGTTGCATATTAATGGTTTTAGTGGATACAAATACATTTTTTAATTTACTCAAGGCAACAACACTTGGGTCAAAATTCACTCTTTATACATCATGGTTTGTTTCCTATGATGTCTGTATGCCTACAGATTTCTAATCTTATTTTAAATAATCTATGGGGTGATACAAAATTGTATTAATGCCATCAAAACGGACATGTTAAAATTGTATCTGTATAAAGAATTAAGAGTTGGTTTTCATTATATGGACATTGTAAGGTGTATGTGAAAATTAAAAATAAATTAGCAGCAATTTGTGAGGGAATCATGGAAAATGAAATAGAATATGGAGATACCTTTCAAATGGCAGTAGAAAATAGTTTAATCACATTCTAAAAACAACCGATACAGTAGAAATCTTCATTCATGTTACTTGGATTAAGAAAAATCTCAAACTTCAAAAATTAATTATCAATGTAATGATGAAATCAATAAGGCATCCAGTGAACAAAAATAAATGTCTCCTGTTGATTGTATTAGTGAATGAATAGCACAAAATAAGTGATTGAATAACTGAAAACAAAAACAAATTTCAGAAAAGTGATATATCTTCTGATGTATAGGACTATTAGCCATATTGCGTCTGTTTATCCTGGAGTAAATACCAGTTACCTCCCTTCGCTCATTTTTTTTTTTTTTTTTTATTTACCGTACGTACGGTATGTCTGTCATCCTGCATTATGTGGCTGGGGTTTGTGAAGTTAGCGTACGGTATGCTTAGTTCAGAGTTTCTCAACCAGAGGAGAATTTCAAGGTTTCAGCAGAGTGAGGGGGGAAAAAAAAACATTTAACTTTTTCTTGTTTTTATTATTTAGAGAATTTGGAGCCCATCATGAGTGTTAAAAAATATTCTCTATAAAATAATCCATGTAAAATGTACTAATATGGAAAAGAATGAAGATTTTCAATAATATATGCATATTATTTTGAATTCACCTTTTGAGTCAGATGATCTTGGAAAGGGGGCGATGAATAACATAATGTAAATCTTTTCATGTGTGTTATTGATTATTGCACCGGGGCCAAGGTTATCCTAACAACACTCAGAATTTAAAGTTTCTTTTTTAGAATTGATGTATAAGATGACTCCCAATTTTTAAGGGTGATTTTGGAAATTTAAAGGTTGTCTTGTACATGGAAATATATGGTGTGTGTGTATATATATATATATATATATATATATATATATATATGGTATGATACTAACAGAATATACAGTATTTATTACATTATATATGAATGATAATTTTAGGCTTATTATAAATTATGTCTGGAGTTCAAGATTGCTTGTATTTCGTGACTGGGGTTTGTTAGGGTTGGCAAACCCCTCCCTACAATTTGACCTTTCAGTGCTAAAACACAGAGTGAATTTTACGGTAATTTTCAAGGGAAAAGATGCATCTTAACATACAGGAATTATGGTAAATAAAAAGACAACCTAGTTATTGATCTTTTTCAGGAGAAAAAGAATTTAAACATGGCATCGATGTAACAAGCTTTCCACTTCTGGCAATAAATCTGTTTAAAACCATAAACGCAGCGTTTGATTTATTTCATCTTGGTTTGAAGCAAAATTATCAGAAGAGGTTTTAAAGCAACTGATAAAAATTGTGTATGACTTAACATATGGAGTAAATTTCAGTCTATCATAAAAGACACAAACTTTTAAACAAAACTGGGAATATTTACATTATTTACATTATTTGAACTGTTATCCTCATCTTCATTGACATATTCACAACGTTTCGGTCATTGTACACTCCAGCCTTCTTCAGGTGATTGGAATTTCAAACCAAACTCTTTGTTTTGTTCCACATGCTATGCCTCTTCCGGATGTCTCAGTTATTCCCCTTTAACTCAACACTCCAAGTTTTTTTTTTTTTTGCTTCACCACTGCTGTAGCCTGGTATTTTATCCACCAGTGTATAAAGATGTTGGTTAGATCCAGTGACTAGACCCAAAGAGTTATGAGTTCAATACCAGGCTACAGCAGCCACACAACCAAGATTACACCTGGTATCTACAAACAGTTACTCATCTAGGTACTGACCAGGCTTGATGTGTTTTAACCAGTGATTGGAAGACAATATTGCTTCTCAAGAAATGAGTGCATAGGCTGAAAGATGCCTCAAGAAGATGCTATCTCAATGTGTAAAAAGAATTAAAAATAAAGTTGGATGCAAATAATCTAAAAAAAAAAAGATCCAGCCTTGTTTTACTAGTATCACAATGATCATCTTTCTGGCCTTTTTTTATGTAGCTTTCAAAATTGGTAAGGTGGCAGATGGAATGTGAACAGGCTTGAAAATTCAACATAACCACATTGTTCTTTATCAAAATTCTTATATTGATGACAATGCATTTTGCACATTAAAAAAGTAAAAAAAAAAATAAATAAATAAATAAAAAAGTAAAGTAAAAAAAAAATTTTTTAAAAGTAAAAAAAATTTTTAAATATTTAAAAAAAAAAAATATCGCAAAATTTAAGACATTCTTTGTATTAACAAAGTTGTATAATGTAAAATTGAACCATATAATATTGCCTTCTTGAAACCTGGTGATAATCTAGAATTAAAAGTGTACAATGATGTATCATATGCAAACCTGCTTAATGTTTTCAATGCTGGGATATATTTTGGAAATAAGGAAAAAAAAATGCCCTTTCATGTGGAATTTCAATAAAATACATCGGCTGCGAAATCTGTAGCTCTGATTAAAAGCCTCAAAAGAGTACGTGACCATTGAAATCTGTTGAATGAACTATTCCTTAAGGAAATAAACATCCCCATTCTATGTTTAACTGACAATAAATAATTATATGAAAACATACATTTTACAAAAGTCATTAATGCAAAATGTATTGTAAGTATTAAATAAAATATAGGAAAAAAATCTTGTTTTAAATACATTGATAGGTTTCCTTAGATGTTTCTTTAACTAAACATTTTGAATCCTGTGCCAATTACTGGAAATATGGAAGAACAGTTGCTTTAATTTTATAGAATCCTTAACTTTATGGATTGTTATGAAAACTTTTTTTTTAATAAAACATTAATTCAGTATATTACAGTGAAACTATTTGTAACGTTTGGTGTTGATATTTATATAATCTAGCTTTTAAGACATTTTTTATGTTTATACGTTCTTTTTATAGGTACAATTATTGAAGTAAATGCTCTGTTTATAATAAACAGAATTAACGACATTTACTGGCCTGAATGTCCGAGAAATTTTCATAGAAATTAGACGACCTCCAACAGGAATCGAACTTGTATCCTACACAGAACCGTCATATAGCCTGACGTGCTTTACCAATTTTAGCCACAAAGGAGCGTTTCGGTTAGCAAGGTCAATTTTACTGCTTTTAAACAACAATTTTCCATGATTTTCTTTCATACATTCATATCTGTTCGATGTGTATTCAAATGTAAACAATCACATCACAACAATGAAGTGTATCCAAATGTAAACAAATGACATCGCACATTATGAATGTCCATTTCAGGTCTTAGATTTTGACCAACCTGAAATAAAATTGACCAATCAACACAAATTCAACCAAAGTCAGGTAGCTGAATAAATAATAGTAGCACATACTGAAAATGTCTGTAATAGAATTGATGCAGCACAGTTTCACCCAACATGGACTTCCCTACTTCAATGGAAAATACGAAAAAACTAGGAGTATGTTTTTTTCAACTATGGTTTGGAAATGACATTTCTTTCTTTCTTTAAGCAATTCTCACACTTTCAGCTGATACATGTCTTGCGAATTCAATTCAATCAAATTATTTTTGTTAATTTGAATTTATAACGTATAAAATGTAGCTTAGTCACGGTTTCAATTATTTCTCAAGAGTGATCAATGATTGCAATAGTTTTCCGAAATGTTTTAACAACAAATTATCTGTTGGAATTACAAGTTTTTATTCTTTTTTATATTCAAACATGTTTAATGAAATCGACCAACAAGACGCAATTTTTTTTTTCTTATATTTTTTATTTAATTTTTCCAATTTGTGCATAAGCTATCATAATTTCAGATCAAATTTATAAAAAAAAAAAATGTCC
>CAHIKZ030001480.1:2415000-2445495 GCA_903632075.3 Acanthosepion pharaonis
ATCAAGATGAAATAATGGAAACTGACCGTGAAAAATACAATTATGTAACAGGTTTTCGATCAGTTAGTAAACTTCTGGACCTTTTAGGGCGACCTTATAGGATCCAGACAGCTATTTTTTGCACATGGAATTATTCACTGGTAATTAATCTTCGATTTGGCTGTGGAAAATGTCACTCGGCGGTTAGCATTAAGAAATTATGCCCAATTTTCTGAGAAAAATCCCCTTTTTTTTATGAAAAAATATTTATTTTCGCTTCAAAATAACATCATTCAAAATTCATTCCTTTCTCTTTCATTTGGCATGAACATCATTGAATAAAAAAAGGCTAAATGGACCGGCGATGGGAAATACAAGAAAGATATCGGCGAAAAAAAAAAAACAATGTCGGCTGCTAAGTGTTGTTGTCATCACCCGGTCACGGAGTGTTAAAAACAAAACAAAAGTAAACTCATCAAGCCATTGTTCAAACATAGGTTGTATGAAGCCCTAGTAATTGTGAACCCTTCTTTTTTTTTTTTCACTCTTTGCTTTTATCTGGGAGTGGTGGGTTTTCTTACAACTTGTTCTAAGGTTTGCCGTCCGTTTATTGCTGGCTGGCTGGCTGGCCTTTGAACTAGACGTCAAAGTCAATTAGGTTTATTTTCCCTTATCGCTATTTTTAGAGAAAAAAAAAAAACTTTTGGTTTCTGGTGGTTAGGAATTGCAGATAAATCTCTTGCCTTTTACTAAAGATTTCTGTGGCCAGGTGTCAATTTTTTTAACCCTTGGCAGTCATATAATTGAAAATTACCAATGGATTTTTGTGAATTTTGAACCTCTAGGAATGTTGATTTCCTTCAAAACTCTCAATTTTATGCCTGAAATAGTTTCATTATGATTTAGGCTTTCTGATTTTCAAAAAAAAAAAAAAAAAATGATTAATTTCCCATTAATGGGGGAAATATTTGTTTAGAACAAAAAAAAAAAATGCAAAATTTTCACTATTTTTTCACATTTTACCCACTAAAAAAAAAAATTTTTGAGTCATTTACACCAGCTAATTTTACTTTTAAATGAAAGAATATATCTTTTGCTTTCAGAAAATAACTAGTTTCATGGGGTTCAGATCAAAAGTTTCCTTGATATTAGTTTAGGTGATGATAAAACAGTCATTTTTCAATATTTTACCCTAAAAAGTATGAAAACCCATATTTTTGAAAGAAAATAAGCTGTGACAAAATGACTTTTGCTATTTTTGTGATGATTTTCACTTGGGAAAGAAAATTTTTACCATAGGAAACCTGAATTGACTTTATTTAAGTTCAGTGGGTCTGTAGGAAACCTCAAACAGCTGTGATATGTATATATATTTTTACAAAATAGTGCTCAATATATATATATATATATGTATATATATTTTTACAAAATAGTGCTCAATATATATATATATATATATATATATTTTTACACAAAATAGTATCAATATATATATATATATATATATATATATATATATATATATATATATATTTTACAAAATAGTGCTCAATATATATATATATATATATATATATATATATATATGTATATATATTTTACAAAATAGTGCTCAATATATATATATATATATATATATATATATGTATATATATATATATATATTTTTACAAAATAGTGCTCAATATATATATATATATATATATATATAATATATATATTTTACAAAATATATATATATATATATATATATATATATGTAAATATATATTTTTACAAAATAGTGCTCAATGTAAATATATATATTTTTACAAAATAGTGCTCAATGTAAATATATATATTTTTACAAAATAGTGCTCAATGTAAATATATATATTTTTACAAAATAGTGCTCAATGTAAATATATATTATATATATATATATATAAAAATGCATGTGGATATTAGCTACAAAGGTTTTGAAAGAATCACAAAATTTGCTGTTGATCCTCATCAGTGCTTGGGACTGATTTTTAGTTTATATATACATACATACCTACATACAAGTGGGCACCGAGGTCAACACCAAGCAGAACACAATCTTCAGGTGATGAGGACTGTGTACAAGCATGAAACAGACTGTTGCCAATTGGTGTTGGCTTTAGTGTCCACTTGTATATTACATATATATTATATCTCTAAATATTGGGCACTTTTGCCCATAAAGATAGCATACGTTAGAACTATATTTTGATCATATATCATTGTAACAGTTTCTCAGTCGTCCCTGGTCAAGTTTTGTGTTTAGTTTTTATATTATGAAATTTCCTGCAAATTTTTAACAATTCTACAAAAAATGTTTAACTTATCATTTCAGATGATCAGAAATTATTAACTTCATCTTCAGTTATTAAACTTTCTGTCTAAAGTCTAAACTTGAATCATTTGTAACAAGAATGATGTATGATTTTCTCTATGACAGTTATATCAGTACAAAGGACCACAGTGTGTGTGTGTGTGTGTGTGTGTGAGTCAAAATGCATTTCGGTATAGTGGGTTACGTTCAAATAATAAAGTAAACAAATTAATAAAAACTTACCTCATCGTTTACTATATAGTCAGCAAACAATTTAATTTTTCTTTCCTTCTCTTTTTCTTGGCCCATGCTTACCCAAGTGTCTGTGATGATGGCATTTGCTTGGTGCACTGCTTCCTTTGGGTCATGTGTATAGTGAAGCAAGGAACCAGTCTAAGAGAAAGAAAAAAAAAAATGAACAAAAGAATCTTTTAGCTTTTCTTTTCCAAAGAAAGGAAACTCATATTTCTGTGCAACATATCCTACATCTTTATAATTACTGAAATCCTGTACATGTATTTTAAGCAAAAGTATCAATTTACAGTTGAACTGGCCGCTAGATGTAACCGTAAATTCTATGCTAACAGTTTCTTTTCTTGCACTTCTCACTTGTGGAACTCCCTTCTGTCTCCATGCTTTCCAGCCAACTTTAATCTGCAAAAATTTAAATGCAATGTCAATCACTATCTACTATCCTCCTGATTACTCTTTTTTTCTTCCCACTCATTAGCTTCTGTTCTTAATTCTTCCACACTCTGTAATCCCTTGTGTCTTAGTGGCTTTACTGCCTTGCATGGGGTGGGACTGATTTAAAAAAAAAAAAAAAAAAAAAAAACAGAATTATGGTATTCATTTCAGTGTGGTCAAAACTAAAAACTAAGGTCGATTCTTTAAGACAGGAACTATTTCCTCTTGCCCATGCCTTCTGCATGTAAACCACTTTACCTGCAGTGCCAGGTACCTACAGTTAACCTCAGAAATAAGTTTTGGCAAACATGGACCTTCATACCCCCAGCTACCCCCCCCAAAAAAAGGGTCAAAAGGAATGTTTTTTTTTTCCGATGATGACACCACTTTTATTTTAAGTACTTCCACTCTTCAGCAATGTCTGTTTAAATAAATAAATAGCATTTAATATTTTTGTTGTAAATTCTCAAGAATAAGAAATGCATAAATTCGCTTTCATCATATAATTTAGGTTTTTTTAATTATCGCTTTTTAAAACAATAAAATAAAAAGTGGTGTCATGGAAAAAACCATCCTTTTGACATCCAATTATTTTTTTTTTTTTTTTTTTTACAGGAACAAAGGTCCATGTTTGCCTAAGTTTTACTTACTGGTCCCAAAGTACCAGAATAATAATACTAATAATTTAGATATGCCAAGTAGAAGCTATTAAGGGAATCATTTGAATGAAAAGGTGAAAGTAATCAACTCAAAAACATCTTACAATTCTGCTTGTCTCTCCCTTAGATAGCACGACCGTTACACCCAGCCAATACCTTATAAATAATGAACTATTCCAGTTTGATTCCATTGAAAGGCAGAAAAGACATGTCAGAGACGATACTAGGTTTCAGTGTGAAAATAAAAGAAAGAAAAGACGATCAAAGTGTTTAACATTTCTTTAAGTGAAATGGAAAATTTGTCAATTTCAAAATTTTCATTTGTACCCTCTTCTTTAAATAATGACCAGCATTCATGTTTATGATTGCCATTGCAATATTTTGTTGAAGCTGTTAAGCTCAAGTATTTAACAATGTGATAGGGGACTTTCTACAGATATTTTATAGTTGTAGAACTCACCATGAGCTTATTCAATCATTAACTTAAGAATTAAGATTCATCAAAAAATTCAAATAGGAAAAACTATGAAATTTTCACTGGTATCACTAGTAAACTAATAGTACTAAGACATAGATGGTGATCTCACTTTTGTCAAGTATATTATACATGGTAGATTTTATTATGAATAATCTCTTAGGGTATCTAATTTATATATGTATGCACCTTCTTCTATGTGTCATGTCCCTTCAGGACACTGGTGATCATGGCTCTCCACAATTTCCTTTTGTAACTCTTAGTAAATTTTGTCTTTGTTATCTCTCCTAAATCCTATTCTACCAACCATTTACACAAGCTCATTAGGTAGGTTAGGTGCTGTTTTCCCTCTGTCCATCTTGCCTTCAATCTGTCCTGTGAGTATCAGATTTTCCAAGCCCTCTTTCCTCATTATGCACCATAGAAATTTCAACTATCTCTTCCTGCTGTTAAATATAAGTGTCCTTTTTGCTGCCATTTTCTCTAAAAGTTCACCATTGCTCACATGTTCAGGCCATGGTATTCTCAATATCCTTTAATAGAACCATATTTCTGTTGCTTCAAGTCTATTCTTCATCTACAATAAAATTGTCCATTATTCAGTGTCACATAGAAGGACTGATATTACATAACAGTTCAGCACTCATCTTTCTTTGTAATGAAATTTTCCTGTTTCTTAATACTTTGCTTAGCTTTTGAAAGGTATCTTTAATATCCAAATGCACCTATGGATTTCAGTGCTGCATAATCCGTCCTCTGTTAAAACACTTCCCAGATATTTAAATTGTTGTATTTGATTGATTTTGGCATCTCCAATTTGTAATTTATTTTTATATTTTCATTATTGACCCCAGTTTGGTGGGAGTCACTATCTACCCATAGCTGGGACTACCACCCTGGGTCAGGAGGGACCTGGGAACAACAGCAATTAAGAGGTGGTTCCATGTTCCTCAAAACCTTCCAACCAGAAGCCTTGCTGCTGGATGTAGTTTATCGTCATACCCAGGACAACATCAAGATAAGAGAAAATGATTAAATAATTCAGAATTATGCAAAATAAATGGTAAGAAGTTCACACAAATGAAATGTTAAATTTTGTGCAGCTAGATAGCCAAATTCTAATCTTTTTAAAGTTTCTCATGAGGTCCAAATCAGGTTTGCAATAAGGCACTCAGAGTATTCTTTTCAACTGTTCTAAAATACACATTGAGAGTGCAAATATCTGGAGAATATTGTACAGTTTTGTTTTGATTTAATTTTAAAAGTTATACAAATAAACAAACATTGCTTTGTTTGTTTGTTTTTTTGTTTTTTTTTGTCCTTCAGTTTCTTTAAGACGTGGGTGGCATAATGGTTAGCAGCTTCAAGATTGGAATTGTTCAAACTTCAACTGTGGCAGTTTGGATTCATTTTACACTAATGACATTGTGAATCTATTTCTCTTCACACACCCCCGCCACAAATTACAGGGTAAATAGCAGGGCAATTTGAGCCATTCAGTCTTGTTATTGTGTATCAAACAGCAGGTTAGAACAGTGATTATGCTGGTACCATGTAACCCAGTACAATTTGTCACACAAAATGGTGGTGGGCACTGACAAGTAATCCTGATTGCTTAGAGATACCATAAAAAGGAATTACTCAGTATGGTACACTGACACTCGGAAACAAACCTCTTAAAAAAAAAAAAAAATTAAAATGCACCCATCACTAAAAGATGCAGGTAAAATGGTCAGCTCCCTGTACCACTCCAGTAAGTACCTGACTCCTCATGCTATCCTCTACCTTTACAAGAGCCAGAACAAGCCGAAAATGGAGTACTGATGTCATATTTGGACAGGAGCTACCCAGTCCTCACTTTCCAGTCTTGATAGAGTTCAAAAGCATCTCAGAGTCCTTGTGAGTGACAAATTATTTTCCACCCTCCAACCTCTCTCCCATAGGTGGGATGTAGCAAGTATCTCACTGCTCTATCGCTAATTCCGTGCCAGGTTTGATGGATGTCAGTTATCAGTTATCTCCTGCCAATTTTCCCTCTGAAAGTTCTCCACTGCCTTAACCAGGTATTGAACTCATCTTCTTTGGGTCTGTCACTGGATCTAACCAATGCCTTTATCCACTGTGCCATGTGTCCTTGAGGACATGGCACGTGGAACTAGAACAGTCTACCCCAGTGATCGAAATAAAGGGTTCAGTTCGAAATTCCAACCACCTGAAGAAGGCCGGAGCGTACAACGTCCAAAACGTTGTGACAAATATGGCGACAAAGATGAGGACAATAGTCCGACTAATGTAAATACTGTGAACACTACTGTTTAAAAAAAAATTCATAATAAAAAAATTGAATAACCAAACATTTCAAACCAACTGAATATTCAAACATACAATGACAGCTTATTTTTGTTTTGTTTTGTTTTTAGTCAGACTTTACATTTTTCTCTACGTGGAAGTCCAATCTCTTTAATCCAGCACTCCCAGGATCCAGCATTTGTTTTTTTTAAAAAAATCAACCAGTTCGTCAAGTGGCTACAAGGGCAGAACCACACGTTTACAACTTTCCACAGCACAGCAGAGTGTTTTGGTGATACAGCCTTGCTCATTTCTTATATATAGCTGCATATTTATCCATTCAGGATAGTAAGTAGGCAATCTTGGACCTTCATGCCAGAAAAAAAAAAAAAAAAAAAAAACACTGACACTGCTATTATATTAACTAACTTCACTCCTCAAGCAATGTTTATCGTTTTAAAAAGTGAGGATTAGAATTATAACAAATATAAACATATGAAAGTAAATTTATACATTTTTTTGGTTCTTGAGAATTAACAACAAAAATATTAACATTATGAGATTGTTTATTGGAATGGTTGGCAAAACATCAGCTAATTGCTAATCGATTCAAACTTTATAAAATGGTAAATAAGGATTCCCCTATAATTGGTTCACATATTTTAATAATTTAGTAAAGGTTTATAAATTTATAAATAAAAAATTGTTTTCAATCTTATTTCTTTATTAATTGGTAAATGATAAACACTGCATTAATTTTAATACAATTGTATTAATTTAAAGAATGTTGTAATTATAAAATTATTTTTAAATAAACAATAAATAGTGTTTAATATTTTTTTTGTAAATTCTCAAGAACAAAAAAAAAATGTATAAATTCAATTTCATCATATGTTTAAGTTTTATTAAAATTCTTATGATCACTTTTTAAAACAATAAAGCTAACTGAAGGGGTGAAGGTTCTTAATAGCAGTGTCAAGGGATCAAAACATCCTTTTGAGACACAGTTTTATCTTTTTTTTTTTTGCAGGTACAAAGGTCAAAGATTGCCAAGTATATATTAGTCTTAAACTTTTTTTTTTTTTTTTTTAGCTTTTGTATTGCATGAAACAAAAGCCTTGCTTGGAAGGAATTTAATTTCCTGTTTTAAGATTTATTCTACTTTGATAACGCAGCAATATATATGCAGAATGAGCTGTCAAGACAGTTTATATTGTGTTTTTTTAGGGGTGATTTCTGTCATCTGGCATTTTCTGTGGTCCAGCAGTGGCCTGCTCCTAAGAGTGCCAGATTAAAGATACCAGACTGTTTAATTCTAGAGAAACGTAAAAGCTTTTTATATACATGTAGTAACAACAAAACTATACAAATAGTAATCAAATTTGGGGTCTTATTACCTGCGAGGCAATTTTATCACATATCTTTATAACATTTTCATCTGGAGCAAAACCTAAAAAAAAAAAAAAAAAAAAGTTGAAAGTGTTAGATAAAAATAAATAAAACTCATTAAATTCTTTTACCTGCATTTCTTTAATATTAGCCTACAGTCACCTTTCAGTAGAAAAGATAAAATTCAATGCAACAAAGTTCTTAGATATTGAAAAAAATGTACAAGAATATTAAAAGTTAATATTTTTTCTTTCAAATGCTAATGTCTTAACACACCTGATGCTTTTTACAAAACTTACATTGTTAACCGTCATCTACCATCTTCCTGATTACTTTTCTATTATTTATGTTCCTTCATTATGTTTCTCTGTTTTATTCTTTCACACCCAGTAACCCCATGTTTTAGTGGCTTTATTGCCTTGCTTGAAGTAAATTTGATTAAAAAGACTTAAGTAATCAATGACAAGATCTATGTAACATTAGATGAATTAATATCTATATTTTTTTGTTACCTTAGGCGTGGCTATTCGCATTTCCAGTCCCAATTTGGCACAAGCAATCATAAATGAGTGTGTAACATTGTTGCCATCACCAACCCATGACAGCTTCAAATCCTTCAGACGACCAAAATGTTCCTGGAAAACAAAAGTTTCAAATAGAGTAGAAAAAGAAAGACAATTTTTTTTTTAGAATCATGTGTGCTTAAAACTTACAAAAATTAAAAGGAGCATTGCCTTTTACTATATTGAATCTCATTCTGGAGATATGATCCTTTCTAGTCTATGAATCACAAATTTAACATTAATTTAAGAAAAAAAATCATTCAAGATCTTGTAGGCCATGGCTCCAGATGTAGTTTGTATAAAACTGAAAATACAGGTTAAACAAGATTCAAATACAGACACTTTGAGAGGCATGAAAGCTCAGCGTCCAAAACATTGGAGTGATAAATATAAATATGTCGGAGTTAGCTCCTCCTTGGCTCCTTAAACCGGAAGAGAACAGGTCATTTCGACCTTTACCTTTCGGTTGTGCTCCCTACACACTGTTAACCCAAGGTAGAGACTAGTTACCTTTTCAGTTTAGTTATATTACAAACCTAGTTGTAATATACTTCTAGGCATTTTTAGGTCTTGGTTTTCTTTTAGCTAAGCTCTACTCATTTTTATAGATAGACTTTACTGTGTTAGCTTACCAATTCTCTTGCTAGTCTCCCTTACTACAAGACAGTGACTTCTCGCTAAATTTAGGGTCAGCGACTGAAACAGTCAGTACGCAGGCTCCTGGCCTCCGTGGCCAGGATGTCGATCACCGGGCTGTGTATTAAGTTACGCTCCCATTTTTTTTTGTCTGCCAACTTGACGATAGTTGGAAACTTTCCTTCTCTCTCTTCTTCGCCTCTTACTTCTGGCTCCTTGCCAACGTTCGACTCTCGGCATTCCGTCCCTACTGGCTGCCTGTACGTCGTCCATAACCTTTCCTGTACACTACGTTTGTAATTATTACGGGAGGTTACTAATATCGGACTCGACTGGCAGACACGCAACGCCTGCACTGGACTTTTGACATGCCCGAACATCGCAACGCCAGCACCTCTTTCCTTCCCAACATGTCAAGTTGGCATCCCGGCGACAACCAACATCAACCTCAAACTACAATGACCAGCAGCAATTATCTGCAACGACCAACATCAACTTCAACTGCAATGACCAATTGCAACGACTAACAGCGATCATCTGCATGACCAGTAATGACACCTGTAACAAACAACCTCAACCATCAATGCCTGCACCGGAACATCTGCATCTCTACCATTCCGACCACCTTTATTTCTTTATTACTTTTCTAGAATAAATTAGCTTATATCTTATATATCCTCACTCTGTTGCCTATGTTGTTTCACCTTGTCAGATTTAACGTCTTCGAAAATGTTAGCGGGCCTCTTGTGACCTCATCACCCATTTGTGATACGGGATGCTCGAGGGGTCCGCTACAAATACTTAAGACTAAAATTACGGAGCTTATAAATAAACCTATGGCTTGTTTTTAAAGATTTTATAATAAAAGTGCTTAAATGTGAAGATTTTCAAAACAAGCAGACTTTTTAAACTTTAAAGCTTGAAAAATAAAATGCTAGAATCATTACTGTTACTTTTTTATTCAAGTAACAAAGAAAAATCATAATCACTACCGACTGGTTAA
Organism: Acanthosepion pharaonis; assembly: GCA_903632075.3. Lineage (NCBI taxonomy): Eukaryota > Metazoa > Mollusca > Cephalopoda > Sepiida > Sepiidae > Acanthosepion > Acanthosepion pharaonis. Next base: position 2,425,016 of record CAHIKZ030001480.1, read on the forward strand.
AAAAGCTTGTTTTGTTAAAACAATTACGACTGAATAGTGAGTTCGATCCACACTGGGTGCATCATACTTTTGGCCTTGTGCTACATCTAAGCTATGCTTAGAAAAATCACTAGCATAACCACTACCAACCTTTGACTTCTTTCAATAAGCCAAGATTTTTGTAAAATGTTGTAACCTTGAAGATTTAACATTATGGATTATCTCCCTTGTTTTGTTTGTATCGCAAGCAGCCACAAATTACTGTCAGAATTTTTTTTTTTAAACTTTATAAAGAAATGTCTTTATTATCTATTGGAAACAGATGCCAATTATTACCTGCAAAGTAAGGAAATCAGCCAGAATCTGCAGAGGATGGTAGAGATCCGAGAGTCCATTTATAACAGGAACTGAACTAGCAGCAGCTAATGTATCAATTATATCATGCTCAAAAACACGAGCCAGAAGTATATCAAACATGCTAGACAGAACCCTATAAAAGAAATATGGAGACACAAGTTTGAAATTTATTTTGTTAGAATTAAAAAAAAAAAAGACATTAAATTAAAGTATATATAAAAATTCAAATAAATTTAATATCCTATGTAAGAAAATATGAATTTAAGTAAATAATATAGATCAGTCAGTTAAGTGCCATATGTGATACACGCTTGGGCAATCATGCAATCATGTCTCTTTCGATTCATGACTCACTAGGTAGAAGATTTTCCTGTAGTAGGTGAGTAGTGCATTACAAAAGGTTATTAATTTAATGTATATTTTGACCATAAAATGCTGCATTAAAATGTGTATTTACCAAAAGAAATTCTGTTGGATACTTTGTTTAATATCCTACAAACTACTAATACTACCAACATCAGTCTTCTAATAACTTGGTATTAAAATATCTACTCAAAGATATATCCACTAAAATAAAATTTATAGTAATGATACTGTCAGATTGAAAAAAAAAATTTTAAAAAAATCAATTGCTTAAATTATTTTATGTTTCAGGTACAAAAATTTAAGTCAGTAAATATAGACATCAAAACGTTTCAACAAGAAATGAATATTTATCTAATAGAGTAATTAAACCTGGCCTTGCTATAAGGACCTCTGTAACTGAAATGGTAATGGCATAACTAGCTAAAAGATGGTTTCAAATTATATATATATATATATATATATATATATATATATATAAAAAGAAAGAACAGTAAGATATATAATCCAGTGTTCTTATAGATATTTTTATTTTTACAAAATAGTGCTCAATGTAAATTTACAGAGCATTAATATTATAAATTAATTGATTTTTAACAAGAAGAAAATAAATTTCGGAATTTCTCTGAAGAACATACCTAATACCAACAAAAAGGAATATTTCGTGATATTAATGAATAAAACAGAGGAACTCATGCGAAGGATGAGATGGAGAGCTTACTTCTTCCTTAATAAGAATGAATCAAAAAACAAAAACTACAAGGAAACTTACAGTTTTAACAGTAAAAATGCAGCACCATTTATTCATAGTCTGTCCACTTTCGAAAAGGACCTACTGAAAATAATTAACAACATAAAATTCCATGACAAGAAAAGCTACTTCCAGAAACGCCTGGATAAGATTGTAAAGGATATTAATGCTACAGATAAAATTTTCGTAAAATCCAACAAAACTGGAAACTTTTATAAAACAACCATAAAGGAATACAACGACCTAATAAATAAGGACTTGCATAAGAACTACAAGAAAGTGAATAAAAATGACATCAACATAGTTCGGGATATCAATACTAGCAGTAAGGAAATCACTGATAAACTAATGATCAGTGATAGGGTACGTCAACTATATCAAAAAGAATGTTACATAACCTTAAAGGACCATAAACCAGATTTTGAGGCTAATCCCACTACAAGGATAATAAATCCTACAAGACCAGAGATCGGAAAAATAAGTAAAATGATCCTTGAAAGGATAAATAAACAAATTAAAGAAAAAATAAGCCTGAAACTTTGGATTAATACCAAGGAAGTGATAAACTAGTTTACTCACTTAAAAGGAAAAAACAATAGTACACTAATGCAGTTTGACGTTGATAATTATTACCAATCAATATTTAAAGAACTATTTTTGAATGCGTTGGACTTTGCCACCCACTATACAGATATCACAGATGAAGAAAAGAACATTATTCTATATGCGAAAAAAAATCGGTACTTATACATAAAGGTGAGCAATGGATTAAGAATTCATATGACCACTGAGTCTTCTGATCTCATCAGTCTTTTTATATTATACAACCTTACAGCGCACCATGATATTAATATAACTGACATTGGTTTGTACAGAGACGATGGCCTTATGGTTATTAGAAACTCAACCAACTTCAAAATAGATAGAATTAGAAAGGTTTTATATAAAGAATTTAAAAGCATGGGCTTAAAAATTACGGTTAGCACTAAATTAAAAAAGTGAACTTCCTAGATATAACATTAGATCTAAATAAAAATACATACACACCTTATAAAAAACCCAACACCAATCCTTTATATATACACCCTAAATCAAATCACCCCCCAACTATAATTAAACATACCGTTATCTATCAGTAAACGAATAAGTACAAATTCAGCAAATGACAAGATTTTCAATGAGCATATTAATTCCTATAATAAGGCTCTAAAAGTGAGTGGCTACAAAAACCCAAAACTAACTTATATAAAAAATGTTAATGAAAAGCATAGAAAAAACAGATGTAGAAAAATAATTTGGTATACGCCCCCATACAACCAAATGGTAAAGAACAAATTAGAACAAAAATTCCCCGCATTAATAGTCAAGCATTTTCCTAGTGAAAGTAAACTAAGTACTATTTTCAATAAAAACACTAAAATTAAGTTACAGCTCTACAGAAAACTTAGAAAAAATTATTAAGAACCATAATGCTAATATCTTAATAAACACTTATACCATGACCCAAAAAATTTAGACAATGGAAAAATAAAAATAAAAACTGATGAAAATAAACAAAAATTATGTAACTGTAGAAACCCTCATAATTGCCCTCTACAAAATAAATATTGCACTGAATCATTAGTATACCAATGCAATATCTCAATCAATACAAACTAAGTTTCTGCATTTATCTGAGAGTCAGGTCATTTTTAAGTTTAAGAAACCCATTAAAGTAGGATTTTTATGAGAAAAATGTTCTCGCTACATATAAAATGTTGGGGAAGAAAAGTAAAAGTTTAAAAACAAAAACAAATTACTTGGCAGAATCCTCAAGACTTTCAGATACCCCAATGTGCACATCAGATGCTCCAAGGAAAACTGACTGTCCACCCAAAAGACCCATTCCTGGAATAAAAAAAAAAGAAAAAAAAAAAAAAAAAGAAATAAAGATTTGATTCAAAAAAAATATTATCAAGACAAAACAAAAAAAATCTAAAAAACAAAATCAAACAAACAAAACAAAAAAAAAAAACAAAAAACCACAAACAAAAAAAACAAACAAAAAACAAACAAAAAAACCAACAAAAAACAAAAACAAACAAAAAACACAAACAAACAAAAACAAACAAAAAACACAAACAAACAAAAAACAAAAAAGGGGGTGAGGGTTAATGAAGACAAAAATATCACCCAAAGAAAAGTTGTCTTAATTTTAAAAACAAATATAGCTTGTAGACAAACAAGATTTGTTGTGAAAGGACTAGCATAGCGAAAGCAAGTTTCAATAAACAAAAAACATACCAGTTTCTGTAGAGACTCTGGTCCTGGTACTTCTCTTCTGAAAGATCAAACCTATAGACTTTCCATGGAGAGGTTGGAAGCACTGCAAAGAAAAAGTGAAGTTACAAAATATGGGAAAAAAATGTACAATATCTTAAGTTATATTTGAACCAGAATAAAAAAAAAAAAAAAAAAAAAAAAAAAAAAAAATTTTAGAAATAAAATTACCTCCTTGTCTTTTTTAAAACGAGTTTTCAAGTCATTTGCTGTCCACAAGAATTTTTGTATTTCATTTGAATCAAAATCTTTCAACGTAGCAAAGTTTTTTCCTACAAAAGAACTAAATATAAAATTTAAAAAAAAATAAAAAATTGAACATTTCATGGAGAAATAATCATAATAAAAATATAAATAAAAACTAGTTTGACTACAAATTTCACAGGAAAATTCACGCCTTTCAAACCAGGGTTGGCAGGATTATATTTTAAAAAAAAAAAAATATTCAGATAAAAATTTTGAAAGCAAGTCAAGCAAAACCAGAGTGATAGGAACAGCCAACAAGGGAGCTAAGTCATCATCCTACCAAAAATACAACCGTAAGCATTGTGATTTGGGCACCTACACATGATATAATGGTTAGCAAGCTTGTTTTCACTACATCAATTACAAATGAGTAGTGAGTTCGATCTTCACTGCATGCCCCCATGCTTTCAGCCTTGCTAAGCTACACTTAGTAAATCACCATAAGCATTCTGATTATGTTATATATTAAAGAAATTCACAATTAAGATAATACCAAGCCATAACTAACAACGTGGAAAAAAAAAATGATTTTGTTGTTAGATAGCATTAAGATTCACTAAATAACTGATGTTAAGTGTCATGACAGTTATTTACACTATTTACATAGATCGGACTGTTGTCCTCATCTTTATTATCATATTCACAATGTTTCAGTCGTTGTACACACCGACCTTCTTCATTAATATACTTTGAAATTTCAAACTGAACCTTATATTTAATCCACCTGTAGTAGATTGTCCTAATTTCATGTGCCTTTTTTGATACCTCAGTTTTCAGTTAATTCCCTTTAGTAACTCAACTCTCCAAGTTTTTGTTGCCTCTGCTGTGGCCAGATATCAAACTCACAACTTTTGGGGTCAAGTCACTCTTTGGTTTACTCAACCAACACTTATCCACTGTTGTGAGTATCATACCTAACTACAGCAGAGTGAAAAGAAAAAAAAAATTGGGTATTTGAGTTACTAAAGGGATTTAACTGAAACTGAGATATCCAGAAAAGGGCATGGCATGTGGAATTAGAACAATCTACCCAAGTGGTAAAAATAAAGGGTTTGGTTCAAAATGTGAATGTATATCATCTGAATAAAATCGAAGCAGACAATAGCTGAAACATCATGAATATGGCAATAAAGATGAGGATAACAGTCCTAATGACATAAATAGTTACAATACCTAATCTCAGAAATATAGACAGGTCTTGATAGTTATATTTTAGAAAGTTTTATAAAAAACAAATAAATAAATAAATAAAATGGCATATTTTTGTTTATTGAAGAATAGCAGTATAACCCGTCTTTGACTGGGTCTTTCATAACTGGGAATTTTTGCTATTCAGTTGGAGCATTTTAAGTTTAAAGCCAGTCCACCAGAAAAATCAATATTAGTAACAACAATTGGGTGCAACTGACACACATCCCCCAATTTTTTAATTTTTTTTTTGGTGGGGAGGTTTAACAATATGAAGTGGGGCTTAAAAATGGCCGTTTTTGCGTTCTCAATCTTGTTTCAGCCTCACGCGCAGCAACAGTTTAAGAGGAGTTTCTCCTCAGCCATTGAGTCCTTTGATCATCATTTTCAGCCTTGTGTGCAGAAATGTTCAGGTATACTCTTCTGGAAAGCCGATGGCTCCGTTGATCTTCAGACTCAGTGGCTATGATTGAAGCATTCCAAGAGGCATTTTGAAACAGTCGAACTGAATGTTCTAAAGATGATTCGTTATGTCTCATTCACGTGGTGGATGTGGCAGCAGCGGTTTCATGACCTAGGCAAGTTCTTTTCTTTGGTGACATGTCTTAGGCAAGTATGAATTGTCAAATGGAATGTGTGGGCAAATACCAGAAGAGAATGCTGAAAAGCTACAGGAATCACTAAGCTTGAATAACTTTAGGAAAAGTTGCAAAAATAAATGTTGAGCAATAAAAAAAAAAAAAAAAACAAGCTTACTTATTACTATGGTGAATGAAATGCAAAAACTGGCAGAGCAATAAGAGAATTTAAATTGGGAATGGCTATAAACGACAATGAAAGCAACACCTTAAAACTGTAGTAGCAGGCTTTATGCAACTGAAAAGGTAATCCCACTTGAGAGTGATTGAATGCTTGGAAAGGGGAATGTGTAAGCAGGGCTAGACATGCAGGAGTAGAAGTGGAATTGCAGAATTAAGCAGTAGCAATGAGGTTAGGACTGCGTGAATAATCAGTATGACAAAGTGATATTTGATTGGACGTGTAAAGAGGCTTTGTGCAGCCAATAGGCAACTTGAATAGGTGTCATGTTCGGCAGGTCATGCATATGCATGCTGCAGGGCCACACATACACACATTGCTGCACACACTAATTATCAAGGTCAGCAGCAACTGATGGGCAATGTGTGGAGGTGTGAATCACGCCCACACAGCATGAGCAAGGATTGGAAGGTTATTAAAAAGTAAGTAAAGGTGTAAAAAAGTAAATTAAATTTGGGCTCTGATTTTTGCACAAAGTGTAAAAAATTCAGTTTTTTCTGATTTTTCACCTTCAAGGTGAATTTTTTCCATCCAATTTGGACCCAAAACCGGCACTGAAAAATTATCTATCAAACAAAAAAAATCTCATTGAAATCAGATGAAAACTGTGGAAATGCATAAACAACATTCGATCACACACATACATACACACATTTTGAGAATTATAGATATAAGAGGGGCTGCCTTCTTACATGTTTTGTAAAGCATTACAAAATCCAGTTAATTAATCCTTAAATTTATTAATTTACTTTGAAACTAATCTGTAGGATAAATATCACCAGCTCGAGTTGATAGTAATCACTTGAAAACATTACCTGAGAAGAATTCAGGTTATACAACACAAGGAATATCCAACATACTTGAAACTCAAATCAAGTGTTGTAAATCATTTGCACTAATTTGGTTATATTAGTCACTTTGATGTGTGGCTTCCATATCACTTATAGCTTTACAGTATCATACTTTTCATAACAATAGACATCAACTCTTTTTCTAATATCTAAACTAAGAAAAAGCCTAGCCTGACACAAGGCTAAGAATTTCAGGAAAAAGCTTTATAGCAGGCTCATCAGATAAACTAATAACAAGTTAGATAATTTCTGTTTCTTTCCCCCTCTTCTTTCAAGAGCATTTCCTTTTATACACCACAATAATGTTATGCCTTCAGAGCAATAGAAACATCTTGTATGCAAGAAATTTCTCTATGGAAAATTTTTAATCAGTAGTAAAAAAAAAAAAAAAAAAAAAAAAGGGGGGGGGGGGCTTAATTTATGTAAACACAGATAATTTATTTTTAAACATAAATAATACCAGTTTCTAGTAGTTTTGGTCCTTCATTCAGTTTTTCAAGCATTTTTTTTTTTTTTTTTTTTTTTAGATGGGGGTTACAGTAGAAGATTACTAAGCATTATTATTTTTTAATTATTAGGTTTTAAGCAAGAAACATTATTTTTTACAAAATCAAGCTAATTAATACTTAAATTTAAAATATACAAAAAAAATAAATAAAAATAGATATTCAAATTCCATCTACAACTACATCAAGTTTTAAAATAAACATAAAACCAGACTTCATGCGAATGTCATAGCAAGAACACCATATGACCCTTCTCAACCAATGGGAACACAATAAAAAAAGATTAAATTTTGGCATTCATTTGGAGAGTATTTTGTATGTTTGCAAGATTTATGCTCGACAAACATACATATAAGTTTTAGATTAAAATAAAATTCTTTTCATTCAAAAAACTATTTTAGGAATACGTTTTCACAACATTTACCGACATGTCGCTGATGTGATCATATTGAAACGGAACGCTGATCTTGAAAAATTTCAGTTATCTGTGTTGATTAGTCTTACTCTTATGTCCATCGTCTTTTCATGTTGAATTAAATATAGTCTAATGTTAATTATGTTTTATGAATATGTCCTGAAGATGGTCTACTAGACCAAAACGTCCGATGTTGACATTAACATTAAAACAGCATAATTGCATATTAGGATTTTTGTTTGTTTTTTCTGTATATTTTTCTTCATACTGTCAGATCTATATCCATATATTTGCTTACATATGTAAATATATAAACATACACTCACAAACATTATATGTCTTCACACCTACATATATTATGCACACAGTGACACTTGTGTACATATATTGACATTTGTTTTGCCAAGCCTTATTTCTCTAGACTCTTTACAAACTCTTTAACCCTTCTAAGAAGGCCTTTTTTCTCACACTTATCACTATTATTGTCATTAAATTGTACTCAAATTTGCTTGACAATGTTTTATTCTTCATTTTGGGCATGTGAAGGACCATTCACTCTTTCTTTCTTCTGTTTGTTGCTGGACAAAATACCATCTTCCCTTTTCCCTAAAGGGGATTAACAGTAAACGCCTTCATTCAACTGTCAAAACAAGGCCACCAACAATCAGCCATAGAGTGTGCAACAACAGATTAACTTTAAGCTAGCAGTATTACCTTTCAAATAAATGCAAAGAAGACATATAAAATACATTTTTTTTCCATAGTAGTACCTACAAAAGCGCATGGAGGTATCAATATAATAATTACACAACTTTGGTCAACAGGAATTCTGAACAATCGTGTTTTATCCTGTATAACTACTTAACGTGGTTAGATCACAAACCAAAATACATTGTATTTTTTTTTTTTTTTAAATAAAGTCATGTTTTTCATTTTTATACTAAATAAATAATTCACTTTTATTGCTGGTGTTGTTTGTGCATGTTAATTTAAATGAAGACTGTTGTGTGATATTTTTTTTTTTATCATTGGGAAATTATTTTTTCAAAATGCAATTTACCTTTTTTGCAATATATTTTGTTTAAAGTTTGTATTTTCTTGATTTCAGATGAAAACTTGGAAATTTTCTAATATATTTAATTGAAATTTTGACTTTCTAAAAGAGATACAAGTTTAACAGACACCGGGATGAAATGGATTTTTAGACAGTAAATTTGGACCAAAGTTCCAGTTGTTAACTTCATTTTTCATAATTATTGGGTATGTGAAAACAATTTTAATTTTCCTTTATTTTTTCTTTTTGTCTTACATGATTAAACAGATGCCTATGGGTAAACTCCTCTTCTCAATTACAGATAAGAGAAGGGAAAATGAAACTATCATTTGACTTTTGACCCGAGTTGACTCAGGTCAAAAGTCAGATGATAGTTGCAACAAGATCCCATGCTGTTAACTGTATTTAAAAAAAAAAAAAAAAAAAAAAAAAAAAAAAAAGGATTTTTTAATTAAAGTTAAAATGCAACAAGCATTACATTTTTTAGAAGATTTTTTGAAGTTTAATTCTTCTGTTGACAGACATTCAGTTATTGCAACAAGTGTCGACAGAAACAATATATTTTTTTAATTTTACAAATAAAAAAAAAAAAAAAGAAAAAGCCTTATAGGCTTGTTTTGAATTTTGTGTTTTTGTTTTACAACTAAATATTGGTTAATGTTTTAGCAATTAAAACTACATTGTAATCAATACTTTGTTGAACTCTTTTTCAAGAAGTGCATGGCCATCCCTGTATGTCTTTGGAAAAGTCATTTAACTTGGCTCCCACACAACCCACTGGAAGGTTGGGGTGATATTTCTGCAAGGCCCACACAACTCTCTGGTGGATCATTTTCCAATTTCTTTTCTATGAGAATTATTGAGAGCAGGATGCTAGGATTGATTGCTTATAAGATCATGGTACACAAGAATCCTTCTTTCCCCCCCCAAAAAAAAATTTAAATATTTTCAATTTCTTTGTCTTATTTCATTTTCTTTTTGGAATTTCTACTGGTGTTTTTTGGGGTCTTTTGTTGTTTTTTTAACATACACAAAGCTGTACCATGTATTCGTGTAGAATTCTGGGTTGTAAAATGGACTCCAGTTCCGAACGACACAACAGTGGATCATGGGTAATAAATACTACCTACCTATGATATCCTTGTCTCATATATGAAGCAAAACTAAAACAAAGTCACTTGTACCAAAATTAATTAAGGTACAGTGTTGGGACAATGAGAGAAATAAGGCTTGAGAATCAACGTGTTAAAAAAACTAAATGGACCATGTTTTTTAGCAGAAGGGTAGCAGATAAAAAGGTGTTGCTTAGAGACTTTTATTGCTCACTTCTTTATGGCTATGTTTCAATGTCAGGAATGGAATTTTTTTTTTTTTTAAATCACAAATATCATTTGGTCACAAAACTGAAGATTGAAAAGGTGCTATTTTACTTTAACCTTTAGCACTCTGCATTATTAATATTACTTCCCTTTCCAAGCAGTAACCTTATTGTTAATTTCATTGAAAGGTGTTTTTTGTGGCCATAGCAGGATATGACAACACAACTATGAAATTCAAACAAATTCAAATTCAGGATCAGACAACAAATGAAGTCACATAAAGGTTAAGAAGAATTTCAATTTACTCACCTTTCAATTAATTAATCACGCTCCCTGAGTGATTAATCAAATTTGAATTGATAGTTTATGTCAGTCTGGTTAGGCTGCAAAGTTTGCAGCTTATTTCGGAGAAAAAAATTTAAATTGTAAGAATTTTTCTTTTTCTTTTTTTTTTTTGATACGGTTTATTTTTAAAATGATACAAGTCTTACTAATTAACCCATAGCTGGGGGGAAGAAGAGGTGGATTCATAACTTTCGCGTAAGTGAAACTAAAAGCCAACAATGGGATTCTCACCAGGCTCGACGTTACTTGAGTGATCGTACGGGAACTGATATTTCAACGTGACGTAGCCGTCAGCCTTATAAGCACTTGAACAAAGACGACGGTGTATTTGTTACTTTGCTGTCTTACTGCTATTTAGACGAGAGAAAGAAAATCAAAAAACACATTTATTGACGTGTAACATGACATTTTTTAATCATTTAAGTTTAAAAGGCAACAAGCAGATAAGTCATTTTAAATTTATTACTAAATACCACGCACAACCGCTGTCAACTGCAAGGAAAAGAAACAAAAAAAAAGACAATGTCTTGTAAATAAATATCCATCAACGTGTTTAAAAATACGCAGCCCTCAATCAACTCTGTCCATATTTGTTTAAGATACGAAAAGTCCACCTCCCTCCTGTCCCTCCCTCCTTCCTTCCTTCCTTCCTTGTGGGGAGGTGCTAGGATACTCAGCTTACAACTGAGCGAATAGGATCTTTTTTATGCTATGTCAGGTTTTTACAAAGTAAAATAAAATTTCTCATGGGAAAATGAAACATAAGGATTTATTTTTTTTTTTTTTTTTAGAAAATGCTATTATAAAAACTCACAACGAGAAGAATGCTTAAAATTTCGCTAAATTTAAAACAAATAACATTCACAGACCGTAAGTAAATAAGTAGAAAATGACAGTTAATAATTGGAGCTAAAAAACTGACTGCTAATTTAATCGAACTGCCACTGCATGCGCATTTAATTGGGATTAACAAAAAAACTAAAATACCTTGAGTAACCAAACAACCTTGGACGGTTTTTTTTAGTCGTGATTTTCTTTTCTTTTTTAGATTTTACAAAAACAAAACCTTTCCTTTTTTAATAAATTTTGTAAACGAAACCATTTCATTTCATCGTGCAAAAAACTAAACAGCCTGAGCCTTACGATGAGTTTACTTTCGATTAAAAAACGAAGTAATCTTTTCTTGTCGCTTGAAAAATTAAGCGATTTAAGAAAATTGTTTTAGTGACATTTGAACTTCAACAAAAAAAAAACAAACAATTTATTCATCGGTTCAATTCAAAACAAACAAAAAAGTTACAAACGAAAGAAAGACTATATAACAAGAGAATAAGATGCATGAATAACAAAACAACGAATAAAAAACCCAAAAATGTAATTATTTACAGACGGAACTCACCTATAATATTTCTGTGTCAGCTGTATAGAGCCCCAAACATAGAATTTGATTAATTTCGGTCGAGTAAGTCGAGATAGAATCATTTTTTCCTCTTTGGAGATGACCAGCTCAATAACACGTGTAAAATATTTATTCTGAAAAACCTTTTGCTAACACTTAATTACCTCCCCTTCAATATTCCTCATCCTCGAACAGGACGACCAGCTGTTGGTAACCGCGCGTATAACAACGTATATTTTTTATTTATTACTTCTTCTTCATAGATCCACTAGCGGTACTGACCAATGACCAAACGTTTTTTTTTTTTTTGGTAAATTTTCATTTTAACACCCGAGCTTCATTTACTGCTGAACTATTTTCTTTCAGAAATTAGTACCCGTTTCCGTAAAGCGATTTTTTTGTACTTAATTTAAGAATAAAAGTTAGCTTTCAAATATATGTAGCATCGACAAATAAAAGAATAACAAAAGAAAAAAAAACACCTAACCCTAATTTGAAAGTTAACTTTATTCTTTAAAAAAAAAAAAAAGATTACCCCCCCCCAAACCTAACTCTAATTTGAAAGTTAAACTACAAGGAATTACTGTGAAGGGAGTAAATAGGCCCAAATTGTATACGTCCACCGACATAATTCAGCACATAATTACTTATCAATAAGCCGTTAATGGCCGACGAAAGACCAGGAAAAAGTCCAATTTTTTTCGGGTTGTTAACATCCAAAAAGGTAGGTTTCTTTAATATCTAATTGTTGATTTGAGTTCAGCATATACATTTGCACGGAAATAAGACTATTTGGGAAAAATTTGAAGGGATATTAGCGCTCGGGTGTTAAAATGAAAATCTACCTTTTTTTTTTTTAAATGTGTTGAACGGCAATATGAATAAATATTTATTTGTACTAATGTACAACGGCAGTATGAATAAGTAAAATAACAATATAATAAGTAAGATTTTATTTACGGCACAATCTCAAATATTCACGCAACCTTCTTAGATACACTGTTTCAACTTTGAAGACTGCCTGTAGGGATTTTATGTTTCCAATAGCAACACCAGCAACAAGGTGGGGTAATTTATTTATTAATATTTTAGAACTCTAGTTAAATGGGGAACAACAAAGGTTCTCGATTTAGGGAAATTAAAAATGCTAAAATAAAGAAGAACGAATCTTCTATCTATTACATCAATTCTATATTGTTCTAATGTTTTTAATTATTGTTAATGTTTATAAAATTTACGCGGGTGTACTGAAAAGTTCTCGACTCAACCAAAGAAAATGATCTTCAGAGCTATAAAAATACGATACATAAAACGCAGATTGTTTTTGTGTGTGTGTGTGTGTGTGTGTGTGTGTGTCTGTCTGTCTGTGTCTATACGTTTATATATTGGATCGGATTTCCTACATTTTTCAACCGATTTCAACAAAACTTCACAGGACTGCGTAAAATTACCTTGCGGTGGTTCTGACAGCGCCAAAAATTGGAAAAACACAATTGTTTTTGCACGAAATCAATTTGAAAACACGATAAAACGAATCTGCCGCCAGAATGAAAGGGGGACAACTCATATCGAGTTATACTTATATAAAAACCCAGGTTGTTTGTGTGTGCGTGTGTGTGTTCGTTTATATATGGGATCGGATTTCCTACATTTTTCAACCGATTTCAACAAAGCTTCACTTTTTTTTCTTTTTTTTTTTTTTGGTAGGTAGTGTTTCTTATTGTCTTGCACACTTTTTTCTTTATTTTTACATTCAGAATGCTTTAAAAATTCCATTTACAAGACAATTGTTTATAATAAAATTCTATTCAATCGGTAGACTCATAACGATTTAAAACAATGTTTTTGTTTCTGTTTGGGTTTGACCAATTCGTAAAAAAAAAAAAAAAAAAAAACTAATGAAGACATGCGTGTCCGTCAACCTTAAACAATAATCTTTGTCAATTTTATTTTCAGTCTTTATGACGGTCGATACTTGATCTATCTCTTACTGTTACATCCCCTGGCAACGCCGGGCTCTACTGCTAGTATGCAATATCCACAAACATAAATTATAAGAAATGGACAAATAACGATATTCAATCACGACAAAAAAAATATATGTTTAAGTCAACAAATTAAATTTTATATACACAATTTACAATTACTTTGTAATGTGTGCAACAAAAGTAGAGAAAAAGTTCTTTGCTGTTTCAGAAATGTTCAATGTCTAAAAGTTGTCCCCCTTTGATTAAAGGTTGAATTTAACTTAGACAAAAGATTTTTCTATGTCGATTAAACCTATTTTTGCACAAATTTTGACTGTTTCATTATGGAAATTTCTCAAAGCTTATTTTTTATTTAACAACCAATGAAATTCAAGAAAATATTTGAAATTGAAATGACGATATACTAAATTAATAATTATTACTGTTGTTGCTACAAGTATTATTCTGACTTAATAAAGAGAAAATAAGGTGGAGCTTGTCCCTGCTATCAGGAATATTCTTCTTTTTTTTTATAAAAAAATAAAAAAAAATAAAATTCTATAAAAAATAAATGTTAATATGGGTGGGGGTCCTGAATCCACCATAAAAATTTACCGGTAAATTTCTATTTTGTTTCCCGAGCGCTAATATCCCTTCAACTTTTTCCAAAATAGTCTTATTTCCGTGCAAATGTACATGCTGAACTCGAATCAACAATTAGATCATGAAGAAATCTACCATTTTGGATGTTAACGACCAGAAAAAATTGGACTTCTCGGTCTTTCGTCAGCCATTACCGGCTTATTGAGAAGTAATTTACTACCGAAAGATTTTTGGCAGAGTCATAAAATTTGGGCCTATTTACTTCTTTTACAGACTTTCCTTCCAGAAAAATCACTACGCACTACCGTAAAGAAATGTAATTTTTTTTTTTTTGTTAAGTTTAGTTTTATTTATAACAAAAACAAATTAAATAATACAAAAGAACCTTTTTTCCGTTTCGAATAGCAATGATAAATTAAAAGAACAAATTAAATAATAAAAATAAAGCATTTTTTATAAAATTGAAAATAAAAAAAAAATTAATGCACAAACTTGGTAAATTATTTTACCATGTGGTAAAAAAAGTTTTAGACACGAAGGTCATCCTGAAATCACCCCCTACCCCCAAAAAGTGGGCAAGATTCACATGAAAAAAAAATTACCTCAGTTAAAATCAAGTACTTTAATAATTTCTTATAAGGTTTTACTTTTTTTTACTATTTTTTACTATTTGGCTGAGTCATAAAATTTGGCCCTATTTACTATTGTATTATTTCATTTGTTTTTAAATTGTCCCCTTTTCTACACAGAAAATCCCACCCTGACCTTAACTAACCCTAAAGTTAATCTTTAGGGTTAGGTGTTAAGGTTATGGTTTTCTTTCTGTGTAGAAAAGGGGACAAAAATTAATGTTTTTTATTTTTTGATTTGTCCCTTTTTCTATACAAAAAGAAAACCCCATCCCTAACCTTAACACCTAACCCTAAAGATTAACTTTAGGGTTGGGTGTTAAGAACAAAAAATTTCTTTCTAATGAAAAAGGGACAAATTAAAAAAGATTAACTTTAAAAAAAAAAATTAATCAACCCTTCTACTTTACTAAGTTTGTGCATTAATTTTTGTCCCCTTTTCTACACAGAAAGAAAACCCCACCCCTTTAATTTGTCATTTCTCTTGTGTCTCGGTGAGAACTGAACCTATTTCTTTCTCTTTCTAACTTCTTTTAAATGGCATACATGATCGCCTAAGCGTGTATTACGCATGGCACATAACTGACTGATCCCTTTTAAGGTGAACGGTAAATGGCACAAGTAAAAAAAATAGAAAAATATGGTACAAGTGAAAAATAGACTCTTCAAACTGCTTAAAACTCTAACTTAAAACAGTAACTGTTTAAACCTATCTAAATTTAAATTTCTAATCGTCGGGCAGATGCCATCTGTTTATTTACTTCCAGAAATTTTCCGGGAACCGTCAAGTACACGTCATTGATCTCAGTAGCTCTACCATAACCCCATGATGTAAGTCATATTAAGTGATAAAGGTAAAAAAAAAAAAAGAAAAGAGAAAATTTGCTTCCAATAATACATTTTGTTACGGACCATTTGCCGTGACACAAAATTTAAAAAAGAAAGGATAAAAAAAAAAACGACTGGTTGTCAAAGGAGATGACCAAGGTTTACCACTCTGTGAAGGATTCTTTTTTATTTTACATGTTCAAATACACGGATGAGGAGAAACAATCAAGCAACAGTGACGAACAACAAACGCCAATGTATATAATTTAATAAGATTTATAACAAGACGATACAGGAAAATAATGCATGGAAAGATATTTGCTATACTTCATTTCTGTGTGGAAAGATGTATGCGTTATCTGATCTGAATAGAGTTAAAAAGCCCATATTTAGTCATTCGCCTGAAATAGGGTTTTCTCTTTTCCCTTTTCTTTCTCTTTGTTTTGTTTTATATTTCTCTTTTGTTCTTTTTACTCCCAGTTCTGTTCGCTTCACCCATGAAGCGGTATCTTTTTAATATATAATTCTTTCTTCATTGTTATCATGGCCGGTGTGTCTTACCCACGAAATCCTTGAACATTTTTTCAGCACTGTTTTATGGCCATCCGCCATTGTTTATATTATTTTTTAAACTGACGTTATATTGTCAGTCATCAACTAATAATGTACAACGTGTATCTACATGGCCGGTGCGGTTCGTACCCCCAGCAAGGTTGGATCCCCAAAAGGGTTAGTTTCAGCAGTGTTTTTTTGGTTTTTTGGGGTTTTTTTTGTGTGTGTGTGTGTGTACTTTTTTTTACCTAAGTTATACTGTCAATCATCAGCTATAACAATTGACAGGGCCGGTGCTTACTACACCGAAAAACTCTCGACCGCGTAGGAGCCCCATGCCTCCCTAAACGCAAGACGCTGACAACGCTAGCGTTCCTCTGGTGGCAGTCACCTGAGGGTCAACGGTGATCCACTAGCGGTCCGCAAGTGATAACATTGCCGAGATGAGCACGCCGGCGGTCCGACAGCGGGCCACCAGCGGTAAACGCTAGTGTCATGCCACCTAGTGGCAGATTGGTGGCTTGCGTGTAGGGTGATGATGGAGGGAGGTATCAGAAGTGCTAATTTCAATAGTGTTTATTTTTGTAAATTGTAATTTTCTTTCTGAACAGCTCTTTTAAATCAATTAAGAAGAGGATATATATCTCGGTAAATTCATTTTTTATTCCGAGATCATCCACTAAGGAGGATCTTTGATTTTTTTTTTTTTTTACTGATAATAATACTAACTAGAAATCGACATCTAGTAATTAAAATAAAATTTCTAGTTCCTATTTTTTACATTTCTAGAAAGATAAAACCGAGAAAACAATTGCTTAAAAAATAAAAATGTTTAATGATTTCAACAACACGTGAAAAAATTTCCCGAAAACTGAAATACTGTTTTTTTTTTTTTAAAAATAAGATAATTCTGTTTGTGTTGTGTTGGAATCTTTGTAAAACTTGTTTTTTTTTTTTGTTGTTGTTGTTTTTTTTTTGTTGTTTTTTTTTTTTTGCAGCGGAGATGCAGCGGAGATGCAGCGGCGATTACTCTTTATGGAAATGTAAAAAAATTCCGACTTAAACATTTTTTCGAGGCAAATTTAGTCATGAAAATATTGGTGGTTATTACAAAAAGAATAACATTTTCTCAGATTTTCTTTTTTAAATAAAAAACCTATTCATTATAAAAGTAAATAATTAATGAATATGTACTGAAATTTTCATTTAAATTGGATAATTCCGTGATTTTTGGTAATTCAAAAAAGCGCTCCCCCCCCCCCATCAAAGTTTCGGGGTTGGGACGAGACTCTAGCGCTGGCCCTGACTGTTATTAGTTTGGATCCCATAAGTTGGTTGTTTACTCTCTTCTTCAAATATTCAGCAATGTAGAATTCATCGTTCAGGTAGGAAGATTCGGCCTGCATCCAATTGCCTGGGTCACACATGACTGTCTTAGGTGATTATCACGCTTAGTAATTCACCTATGCATAGTGTGATCAGTTGAGTTGAATTGGAACATTTCTACATTGCGCAATTTCCTTTCCTTGACGGTAACAAATGAAAAGAGATGCTACAATATTTATTATTGTAAAGAATACAACAAATGTGGCACAAGGCCAAAAAGAGGGTTGGGATAAAGGACGGTCATCACTTGTCTTAATATAAAACTTAGCTAGCCACAACCACTGACCCTATCATACAAAACAATATTCCTATCACCAAAACAACACATTTATCCATACCTTTCTTACTACATTCACCAAAATGCCTCTTTGACTCAATGAATAACCTAAATACTCCTCTTATATACAAATATTGTCTGGGGGGGGGGACATAAAAACAACAATTTTTAAAAAGATCCCCAATGAGTATATACAATATGACAAAAATATTTACAAGAAAACAAACAAAAATTAGTGTTAGTAATAAAACCCCCACAAACTTTAAATGTGGCAGAAATATCAGTTAACCGGACGAAATCGATGTGGGACTATGAAAATAAAGGACACATTCATTCCTCCCAAGCATTCACACAGGCACACACTCATTCATACACAACAACAAATACGAAAAACACACACGCGAAACGAAAGGCGCCCCGCATCTACCAGAGAACTGACATCACTGACCACCTAAACGAGGGAGGGGATGGGGAGTTAAACTAAAGGGAAAAAAAAGTGGGGACAGAAATAAAAGGGACCAATGAGCAAACACACCCTAGCTAAGTTTACCGGAACAGGAACGAAAAACTAAAAGAATAAATACAAAATCCTACTCTAACATAATCCAAATGAAAAGAGATGTTACTCGCTTAGACTCGGATTCCAATTAATTTTTTTCGTTCTTTGCCCGCTCGACGTTTCGTACTTGATCACGTGAATCTGCATGCGTGTGAGAAGCTATTTTTAGATCTTGCTGCTAGGTCACCATCCTGTCTGACCTAACTGTTCTTGTAGTCAGCGATTATTTTTACAGATTGAAAGTGAGAGGGTGAGTGGCTATACTATATTATAGTGAGGTGCAAAGAGAGATGGTTCGCTAAGTGTAAGATGTGTGTGGTGAGGGGTTTTGGTCATGTAAGGATATAAAAATGTATACAAAACAAATTATAAGATCAACTACTATCAGATGGAGATTTTTCCCTATTTTTCCACTTGTACCATTTTTACTGGTGCTATTATAACCTGTGCCATTATTACCTAAATTCCCTTTTAGAAAGTAGGTGATAATGACTCTCTACATATCTTTATTAATAATAATAATAAAAGCTACAGCTTAAACTGCAGGGTAGAATGAACTCTCTAGCATTGGGTGGAAGGCAATCTAAGAGAGGGACTAAATCTGAATTCAAAATTATGGAAAGCCACTTTACACTCTTCCCCAAGAAGTTTTATCAAATAATATTTTCGTACTTGATCACGTGGTGCCATAAAATCGGGGGTAATGCTCGGACCCTTCTTTCCAAAACCAGCTCCCAAATCTTTGATTCTATAAAAAATTTTATTTTTTTATTTAAAGAAAAGAATTAAAAAAAAAAAATGTCAATTTAAATGTAAGACAAATCTAGGTGTTTTTTTTTTTTTTTGTATTTACGTCTTTTGAAGAAGGTGTATTTTTTTGTAAGCCGGGCGGTGTGTGCCAAAAAGAAAAAAACTGTGCAATTTTTATGACCATTTCGGATCAACATTTGCCGCCAAAATTGTTTGCCAAACTCTGATTTTCTTGTGTAAAATTTATGACCCTTTTGGATCAGGAATAGCCGCCAAAGTGAAATTTTTAGAAGGGCCTTTTTTTCATATATTGGCCAATGAAAATTGAGTTTTCGAGGCCCGTAGAGATTCCGGATGGCCCCAAGTGGAGCCGACTTTTCCAAATAAAAGAGAGGACATTAAGAAACGATCAGTAGAAGCAATATAACGAAAGGGAACAGAGGCAGAGACGACCCGCAGTTCGCAGACCACTTAACACCAACACTCTACATGGACCGGCAAGTGGGCCATAAATCAGCCTTTCTCCAACTACCTAACCAAACCAATCCGGCCTGCTGTCAATGAAAATTCTTCAAAGAAAGTAGAACCAACCTTTTCCAAACCAATCCGGCCTGTAGTCAAGGAAAATTCTTCTAAGGAAGGAGGTGGGTGCCTTGCGTTCTGCTATGTGTTGGTCTCTCTAAAAACTCTGTCCCTTTTTTATGTACTTTTGTAAAAGCGCTAAAACTTTCTCCCTTTTTTTGGTATTGTTGTAAAGGGTCTGAAAACTTTATCCCTTCTTTTGGTGTTTTTTGTATTTTTGAAGGGTCTGAATTTTCAAAAACCGGAGTTAAAGTAAACAATTATTAATTTCATAGCTTGTTTCTGTGGGTATTTCCTTTTTAGAAACCCCAGGAAAATATTGTTATCCTGCCATGTTAGGCGCACTGAAGGAAATTTTTGTGCAACCTTTCTTGTTCTTGTTTGTACCTTTGTGATTATTGTAAAAAGTAATTGTACAATAAATGTTCTTTCCTGT
>CAHIKZ030001481.1:0-42500 GCA_903632075.3 Acanthosepion pharaonis
TAAGATATTCTATTGCTAATTAAAATTTGGATATAAATGAGATTCAGGAAAAACTCTGCAAAAAAAAAAATGACTTACTTATTTCTGCAAACTAGTAATCACAGAAAAATAACTTGAAATTTAATTAAAGAATAATAGAGGTATAATTTATTTATACAGGTAATAAAGTTCGAAATAGGGTGAGTAAACTTTTTACTAGGTGGTCAGGAAAGGGTCTTATATTAGTAAGATTAAAAATTAGTTAGACCTCAAAAACAATAGGCGAAAAAATTTTTAACAAAAATCAGGTGAGTCACTTTTATCAGTTATATATATATATATATATATAGTATATATATATATATTGCATTGCCAATAGAATTAAAGATTACTTAAGTTACGATCATTTTGCTCACAAATTGTATTAATTTGGGGGATTTTTCAAAACAAATCAGGTTAAAAAAATGAAATGAAGCACTTTCTTTTCGCATTAACCTGATGGGTTTCAAAATTCCTCAAATTAATTTTAATTTCTGGGGGAAAATGATTATAATCTTGAAATAATCTTAATTACTAAATTGTACTAAATTGATGAGCTGTATTTACAATTCTGAACAAATATATATACAATTCTTCAATTCTGGACCGCATTTTCAGAATGAAAATATGGACGCGCCTCAAAAAAATTTTTATGTGATAAAAATATAGATTTAAAAGGCGATAACCGCAGACTTGTAGTGAGGCCATTATCATTGATAACACTCTCCTGCAATTTGCAGACCCTAGTAACTATATTCTTAATACTTGATATAATGTAAAAATATCACAATGATAAAATCGATCAAAATTTATAAGTATTTATACTGGGACCCATGCAAATAAAAGGAACATTTCGAAATTCCTGTTATCTGAAGAAGGTCGGAGCGTACAACGGTCAAAACTTCGAACTCGGTTCTCCGACAGATCAGAGCTTACAATGGTGGAAACGTTACGGATATGGCAATAAATATGAGGACAACAATCCAAACAAAGTAAATAATGTAAAAAATTAAAATACCTCATCTCGGTTATACAGACAGATCTCGAAGAAGGCCTGAGCATACAACGGCCGAAACGTCGTGAATATGGCAATAAAGATGAGGACAACTATCCAAACAAAGTAAATAATGTAAATAATTACAATACCTCATCTCAGAAATATAGACAAATATTGAGAGAAAAAGGGTTGTTCAAAGGACGAAATAGTCAATACAGGAAGTAGTGGAGAGCCATAAAGGAAGAATACCAGAAAGTGCATAGGCATTGGCGTATTCTCGCTTTTCCAAAGAAAAACAAAGTGAAGTAAATGATACATATTGTACTTTGATCTTTGATTCTGGGAATTGATTTAACAGAGGATGTAAAAAAGACGACACCGAAACCAGAAAGTGTACTAGATTAAGTAAAGCTAAGCATAGTAAGAAAAAACAGGAAAATTTCGTTAGAAATAAAGAAAAGAATGCTGAACTGTTTTGATACCAATGTCACTATATGGCAGCGGATGCTGCACGATCTGCTCACAGATGAACTGGAATCAATAGAACTGCGATTCTACAGAAGGATGCTGAGAATATCATGTAAGGAGCTTGTAACCAAGCAACCTGGAAGAGTCAAGGGAAATTAAAAAAAGTGACATTTATACTCAGAATCTAAAAGAGACAGCAGAAATTTATTGGACACATAAGAAATGGGGGCTTGGCGAATGTGACCCCCACAGGGCATTTTGAGGGCAAGAAAGTAGGGGCTAGCGAGTCACCTACCTGGCGAATTTGTGTGAATGGATGGTGGGACGGGGGACAAATGCTGCTAAAGACTACAAGATATAGGAGGTTGTGGAAAGCCATGATCGGTCACGTCCTGAAAGGACACGGTACACAGAAGAAGAAGAAGACTTATTATCGTCCGATCTGACTTAACAATTACACAAAAATCGGAAAAATATGTGATTGAAATATCAAGGCGAGATCTGAGGTTAAGATATGAAGGCGAAATCTAAGGTTCAAATATGAAGGCAAAATCTGACGTTGAAATATGAAGGCTAAATCAGAGGTTCAAATATTCAAGGAAAAACCTGAAGTCCAAATATGAAGGCGAAGTCTGGGATTGAAATATGAAGGAGTGATTTGGGGTTAAAATATGAAGGTGAAAACTGTGATAAAGGCCAAATCTGAGCATGAAATAAGGCGAAATCTGAGGTTAAAATATGAAGGCGAAATCAGAAGTTGAAATAATAATAAGAAATCTGAGGTTGAAATATGAAGCAGAGTATGAAGTTGAGATATGAAGGCGAAATCTTAGGTTGCGATATGGAGTCGGATATTGAAATATGAAGGCACAATGTGAGATTGAAATATAAAGGAAAAATCTGGGACTGAGATATGAAGGCGAAATCTGTGGTTTAAATATAAAGGCGAAATCTGGGGTTAGAATATTCAGGCGACAACTGAGATATGAAGGCTAAATCTGAGCTTGACATAAGGTGAAATCTGAGGTTGAAATATTAAACAGAATATGGAGTAAAGGCGAAATCTTAGGTTGTGATATGAAGATAAAATCTGAAGTCCAAATATGAAGGCGAAATCTGGGATTGAAGTATAAAGGCGAAATCTGAGATTGAAGTATGAAGGCGAAATCCGAGGTTAAAATGAAGGCGAAATCAGAGTTTGAAATAGTCAGGCGACAACTGAGATATGAAGGCCAAATGTGAGCTTTAGATAAGAAGGCTAATCTGAGGTTAAAATATGAAGGCGAAATCACAGGTTGAAATAATAAGAAATCTGAGGCTGAAATATTAAGCAGAATATGAAGTTAAGATATAAAGGCGAAATCTTAGGTTGCGAGATGAAGACGAAATCGGATATTGAAATATGAAGGCGAAATCTGAGGTTGAAATATGAAGGCGAATCAAGGGTTAAAATATTCAGGTGAAAACTGAGATACGAAGGCGAAATCTGCGCTTGAGGTTTTGAAGACGAAATCTGAGATTGAAATATGAAGGCGTAATCTGAGATTGAAATATGAAGGCGAAATCTGAGATTGAAATATGAAGGCGAAAACTGAGATTGAAATATGGAGACGAAATCTGAGATTGAAATATGGAGACGAAATCTGAGATCGAAATATGAAGGCGAAATCTGAGATTGAAATATGAAGGCGAAATCTGAGATCGAAATATAATGGCAACAGCTGAAGTTAGAATATAAAGGTGAAATCTCAGTGGACTGGGGAAATTATTTCTCTTGTTCGAAATCGCACAACGATGGTTCATTCAATAAAGTTTAAATCTACACAAAAAGTAAATAAATAAAATAAACAAATACTACAAATTCGACTGGAAGTCACATCATTTAGTAGTGAAGAAACCAAATTAGATTTTTCATTGACAGCCAGCAGAAATATAAATAAATAACTGAAAAAAAAACCCCAAAAAACATAACGATGAAGATATTTTCAAAGACGTGGATTTCAGAATATTAAGCATTTATTCAAGGAAAAACAAAACGATATCTTTTCTTTAAATAGCAAGGACGAGAGAAAGAAAATTACTTAAAACTTGTAAGGTATAACGTGTCTTTGAATAACTCTCGAATGGAAAACATTAATTTCAAATTTAAGAAAGTAACCTAAACTGCCATGGCTTGGCTAATGTAGCTAATTATTTATAAAAGATTAATTATTTTAATGGGGGTTTCAGTATTCGCGTGAACGACTGTTTTATTCCAGGCAGAAGTAAATATAGAAAATTATTTCCGTCGATGTCTTCCTAATGGAAGAATATAGCGAATTAAGACTCAACGCAGAAAAGAACAAACAGGCAAGACTAACGCCAGGACAACTATTGGGTAATTTAATGCCGAAAATAAGTCTTAAAGAACGAAAATCAACAGGCACACGTCCAGTTTATAAAAGAATCGAAAAAGTAGCTAAATGCCCGGGTTACACTTTTCGAAGAGGTAAACAAAGATGAAACTGCCTATATTTCTGAGATGAGGTATTATGTACACTATTTACATTATTCAAACTATTGTCCTCATCTTTGTCACCATATTTATTACAACGTTTCGGCCTTTCAGTATCTGTCTATATTTCTGAGATGAGGTATTATGTACACTATTTACATTATTCAAACTATTGTCCTCATCTTTGTCGCCATATTTATTACAACGTTTCGGCCTTTCAGTATCTGTCTATATTTCTGAGATGAGGTATTATGTACACTATTTACATTATTCAAGCTATCGTCCTCATCTTTGTCGCCATATTTATTACAACGTTTCGGCCGTTGTACGCTCCAGACTTCTTCAGGATGGTTTGAATGTCGAATTGAACCCTTTATTTCGCTCACTGGGGTAGACTGTTCTAGTTCGATCCTAGCTAGAGGCAACTGGACGTCTAGCCACACTGAAGAGCTGTGATACAGCGAAACAGTCAGTCTGTGGATGACAATATATATATATATATATATATATATATATATATATATATATATATATGTGTGTGTGTAAAGATGGATATGCAATGTGATAGGTCCTGACCTGGCATCTTGACTCCAGTCACTTTCTCGAAGACGTGATGTGGCTTCTCTCTGTCTTTTCTATAAATATTTTCATGGCAACTTCCCTGACGAGCTACTTTCACCGACTGCATGAATTTAAGCATGCTACTAGGTTGGCAGCTCGGTCCCACCCTTTTGAAACACGTAAGTGAATGTAATGGACTCGACTTGAATTCGAATCCATTGCATTCACTTACATGCTAATACTCTTGGGATGCGAATTTACATAAATGTTTTTTAAACTAAACCTTTCATAAAGAGCCAGGTGCTGTAAGCTAGGATGTGCGGGTGGTATGACTTACAACAATGTCACGTTGAAAGAAGGGTTCTCGTACGATCACCGAAGTTAAGCAACGTCGAGCCTGGTCAGTACCTAGATGGGTGAATGCTTGGTAATAAATAGAGAGTTTGTGTAAATGGATGACAGGACTGGGCAGGATGGTAAAGATGCTTTGCTAAGAGCTACAAAAGATAGGAAGTTGTGAAGAGCCATGATTGTTGATTTCCTGAAGGAACACAGCACATAAGAAGAGTCATAAAAATTCAAAATTGTGTGTGTCATGATTATATTAAAGACAAAAAAAAAGCCCTGGTGAATTTCTCGATACATAGGTATTGTAAAATAAAATAGTTCATTATGTGCCATACGTGATACAAGCTTAGGCTATCGAGCATCTTTTGATACATGACTGACGAGGCAGATTTTTTTCCTGTAGTAGGTTGCCATTTCTTTCTGCGGTAGGCCAGTTGCTATCCAAGGCTATAGAACCCAGTCTGTCCTGCTATTTACCCATAGCAGAAGGAGAGGATTCATACTTTTCCCAAAGGTATTAGCACATAAGTGAATGTAATGGATTCGATTGAAATTCGAACTTGGCTCTCCGATTTAGTTATGTCATACGTCATACACGCTTAGGCTATCGTGTATCTTTTGATACATGACTGACGAGGCAGATTTATTTTTGCAGTAAGTTGCCATTTCTTTCTGCGGTAGACCAGTTGCTATCCAAGGCTATAGAACCTGGTCTGTCCTGTTATTTACCCTTAGCTAGTGGGTGGGGAGAAGAGGATTCATATCTTTCCCAAAGGTATTAACATGTAAGTGAATGTAATGGATTCGACTGGAATTCGAACTCGAAAACTATTTATAATCATTCATCGGAAATTATTTGACTCTAGAAATGCTTTCCAATTATTTGTTATAAACATCCGTACTCAATTACATTCACTTTAAATAGTAGATATTATTGGGACACAGCAAATGCTAAAAGAATTTATAGGGAATAATTGCAACTGGTATTTTTATCATGAGATCAAAACACTCTCAGATAACATCGTCAAATGTATCGAAGACTACAAGTATCTAGGATCACACATCAAGAACTCTGAGAAAGACTTCAACATTAGAAAAGGCATAGCATGGACTGCTTGTAACAAAATGGATAAGATCTGGATGTTATACACGTCTTTTAAGAAGAGTGCTTAATCTCTCATGGCGAAACCACCCAACTCTAGAAATGATATATGGTGACTTGTCAAGAGTATCAACTTTAGTTTGTAAGAGACGTGTCCAGTTCGCCAGGCATTGTACACGTGCCACAGATGAACTTGTGTCATCATTTGTACTCTGGAGGCACCCATCATCTGTCAATCGATCACGCAAGTTAACCTTTCCAGATAGGATAAAACGTGACACATTGATTCCTAAGGAAGATCTTTTAGGTGCTATGACAGATAGGGAATACTGGAGAGGTGTAGTGAGTTCAATCTCGGCTGAGGCCGCAAGATGATGATGATTTCTAGTGAAATTTCCACGTTTTTTATGATTTAATTTTCCAGTGAATCATAATCTATAACTAAATGATTGAATAAAGGTCCTTGCAAGCTCCATGATTGTGCAACACCCATAGAAATTTCCCTATTGCATTGTTGAACATTAGAGTTTAAAAACACCTCGAAATATTGCGATAAAAATTATAAGTACGAACGCGGGTCATTATTTAAAGAAGTTAGTGGGTACAAATGAAAAAGATTCAAAATTGTTTTTCACACATTTCTCTCCAAGCAAAGCAATAAAGCCACTAAGACGCAATGTCTTATAGAGTGTGAAAGAATATGAAAAAAAAAAAAAAAAACATTTAATGAGAGAGAGAAATAAAAGAACAGGAATTAAGATGAGAGAAGATAACGATTAACATAGCATTTAAATTTAAGATCAAATTTGACTGGAAAGCAAGAAGCCGGAAGAGAGTTCCACAGGCAAGAAGTGTGAGAGAAGAAAATATTAGTATAGAAATTACAGTGTGTAAACCACTCTCGTGTGGTTTTTAACATGTTTATATGTCATCTCTCAGTTGCGTCTCAGTCTTTGGGCAGAGTGCACTCAGGGGCGGCTCCGTCAAAGGACAGAGTTGCAACTGAGAAAAATTATACTGAGAGGTACCCAGCCCTGGGGAACAGCTGCCCGAGGCCGCGACCTCTCATTGTACCAGAGAGAGTAATCGGTGCTCGCACCCAGGCCAGCGCAACCGACGGTTGAGCGGGCTGCCGGCAATTTTTGTTCCTGGCCCGGGAGTACGCGCTCGGGGTCCCCACCTTAAAAAAAAATACATTGAGTCACAACTCGTATTAGTGGGGAGACAGAGTAATGACCTAATATAGGAATTACAGTTCCATCTAGCCATTTCAGCTGTAAAATGATGAAACTTTTCCACCAATCTAGTACTGCGCTTGAATTGGAAAAAGTCTAGGTACCATAGAGGGAAGTTCATCAGAGGAATTATCATGAAAATAGTTATAGAAAAGACACAGGGAAGCTACGTTATGATGGTGGGTAGGGTGACTGAAAGCGAGACGCTAGGTTAGGACATTTGTAGTCTATCTTAATTCACTAAATTAGAATATGTACCTACTAACACCTCCAACCAATTAAAATCAGACGCGAACATGGAATATGATGCTTAATTCCAAGCATTTTCAAATTACGGTTCAGAGTCTTGGGAATAAAGCCTCACAGACCAATATTGACGCGGACTAAGGTAGTACTTATATTCATCAATTAATTACGTTAAAGCGCATATTTTCATGTATTATTTACTTTTACTCCATTTTAAAATACGCTCATCGATAAAATTAGAACCAATTAAAAATTAATTTTAATCCTTTTATGCTGAGCTTTCCTCGTGGTGAACTTTCCTCCCAGTGAACTTTCCACGCGGTGAACTTTCCTTGCCGTGAACTTTCCACTCGGTGAACTTTCCTCATGGTGAACTTTCCGTGCGGTGAGCTTTTCTCGCGCCGAACATTCCTCGCGGTGAACTTTTCACGCGGTGAACATTCCTTGCGGTGAATTTTCCTCACAGTGAACATTCCTCGCAGTGAACATTTCCCGCTATGGACTTTCCATGTGGTGAACATTCTTAATGTTGAACTTTCCACGCGGTGAACTGTCCTCGTGGTGAGCTTTTTTCGTGGAGAAAATTCGTTGCGGTGAACTTTCCACGCGGTGAACTTTCCACGGAGTGAACTTTCCTCACGGTGAACTTTCCTCGCGGTGGACATTCCTCGCGATGAACTTTCCACGCGGTAAGCATTGCTTGCGGTGAACTTTCCCCGCGGTGATCTGATGGCGGAGAACTTACCGGACAGGTTCCATCAAGCTATCATGCTCTAGATACACCCACTCTTACAATGGCTGCAGTACGCGTGGTACGCCTACGAGTCCCACGGGTTACGGGACGGTTGTCGTGACGATTTGCTTTATTGTTTTTTGTTCCCGATGTCAGCTTTGTTTATTGGAACATTCATGGAAAATCTGACAGCGGGTGTCTCCATTTTGAAAACACTTTCAACTCAGAATAATGCAACTTAACGTTGTTTTTTCACGTGATATCATCTCATGAATTTTGGGCCACATTTTCAATTTCTTTCTTTTTTTTTTTTTAGTTAAAATTGGCTTTCCCTTTATTGGTGTCAACAACCATTATCTCTGCGTTTGTCAGCAGACAGTCATCAATTACCACGTAATTATTTTCTAAAATATTTCTATCTCAGGAAATCGATTCTCAGGTTGGTTAGAAAAATTCTATATTTTTTTTTTCAATAAACAATCACCAGTTCATCAATCAAAAGTGCCAGAAAAGCATTAGTCTAATAGACTGACCCTTCCTAAATTTGCGACATCGTAAAGTAATCGTCAAAACATTACTATTCTTGTAACGAAAGATCTGTCTTTTCTCTCAGTTGGAAGACAAGCAGACGGTAGCCATTAACTTTGAAAATGACTTTCTAAATTCTAGATGCTTATAGGGAAATTTAAAACTATTTAGCGAAACGAATAGCATATGTGTTAAAAACAATTTACAAGACGACGTTTCGGCCGTTTTATGCTCCGGTCTCCTTCAGGTCATTGGAATTTTGAACTGAACCCTTTGTTTCGTCCACCCGCGTAGATTATTCTAGTTCCACGTGCCATGCCTCTTCCGGATGTCTCTCTTATCTCCTTTTAACGCAACCCTCCACTTTTTTTGTTCACCACTGCAGTAGCCATGTATTAAACATACAACTCTTTCGGTCAAGTCATCGGATCCAACCAACGCTTTTATCCACTAGACTATGTGTCCTTGTCGACTGATGTGTGTTCAATAACTGGCTATTGCAGTGGTGAACAAAACTTGCAGGTTTTTGATTTTGTGAGTGACAGACACAGGGTCTTATTTACAGGCAGAGAATAAAATATGCGTGATGTAAGACTTGTATTAAACCAGGAGAAGAAGTAATGTGTTCTATGTTCATATCAACTAACCGAAATAATTGTTTAGTTTAACAGAAAGGGAAACCTATTAATATATCAATCATAGTTGTCTATACGCCGATAGCACAAGCCAAAGAAGAAGAAATTGAAAAGTTTCACTATACGCTAGACAAGGCTCAACACAAATGGCAAGAAATCTGCGCAGAATGAACCGGTTTCCATCCTATGTGCGCAAGTAGTTGCTGACATCATACAGCAAATAAACATTAAGATGTAAATATTTTGAATAAATGTTTTTTTTTATATTAATATATATTTAATGAAAATGTCAATTTCGTGAGACGCGGAAACACGTATACGCGTATATATATATATATATATATATATATATATATATATAAGGCTCAAATTCATTTAATATTCCATGGTTATACTTTTATTACATTGAAATCGTAATCCCGATCCAATTCATCAGACCTACAGATTCAAATTGTGTGTGTGTGTGTGTGTGTGTGTGAGTGTGTGTGTGTGTGTGAGTGAAATAAAGTATTTTTATATATCCCATTCGGCAAAAATATATAAGAAAAAGAAATTGAAAATGCAGCTGTAGTCTTTACGAATAATTATTTAGAGTAAGTTTACCAGTTCTATGATTTTCGAAAGATAAAGAAACGTGTGTCCTTGCCTGGTTAGTTTCGCATCTTTTCGTTTCATGCGACAAAAATGTGTTCCCGAATACAACCTGTTTAAAATATAATCTCATTGGTTGATTTTGATCACGTATTCAGGCATACTAATTTTTGCGCCAAAAATTGATCAGCACAAGATTTTTTTGTCAAAAGTTGGCAGTGTTATAGTTCGGTGAACGTAGATAATGACAGCAAAGTGTTAAGTTGTTCATAACAAGGCGTTAAGTAGTTCACGGCAACAAAATGTTATGTGTCAGGGATTCAGGTTTTAGGAAACCTTAGTAGCAACCGCAAAAGGCTCAATGTGCTAGGACTAAATTTGTGTGTATGTACGCGGGTAAAAATAATTTTCATGTTTTCTATTTTGTTGGAATGTGGAGGATAATGTGACATCAAGAAAAAAAATAAGAGTTATACTACTACTACTACTACTACTACTACTACTACTAATAATAATAATAATACTATTAATAATAATAATAGTGATGGCAAAACAAACAAGAATTGTCCATTATTTACATTAGTCGGACTATTGTCCTCATCTTTGTCGACATATTTGTCACAACGTTTCGGCCGTTGTACGCTCCGGCCTTCTTCAGGTGGTTGGAATTTCGAACTGAACCCTTTATTTCGCTCACTGGGGTAGACTGTTCTAGTTCCACGTGCCATGTTTGATGGATGTCAGTTATCAGTTATCTCCTGCTAATTTTCCCTCTGAAAGTTCTCCACAGCCTTAACCAGGTATTGAACTCACCTAATTTTTTTTTTACTTGGGCGTGTGTGAGTGTATGTAGGGATAGCAATTTACAATCTTAATAATAATAATAATTACTTTAGTAAAATTGTCAAGGAAGTTGCGTGTAGGTTTGTGTGTGGGGGATAGTCCTTGGTAAATGTACATTGTTAGAGTTTATTCTGGTTTGTATTTTCGAATCAATATATATATATATAATTTGGGGGATTTCTTTGTTCAAAGACCAAATGAGTAGGTATCTGTCTCCTTTTTTTGTCATTCTATGGTCTTATCTCAACAGTGCGATGTTCTTGTGGATATTATTGTATGTTTCTGTATTTCTTGCGCTGTTTGTAGAGATATAGGAAAGAATATTGAACGTAATTGGAGTTTTTATTTTGTTTTCGTATTTCTTGAATATCTATCGTATAAATACGTTCTATTCCATTATCTGTTAATAACTGTCTTTTGAATAGAATTCCTTATAACTATTTATACTGGGACCCATAAAAATAAAGGGATCATTTCGAAATTCCTGTTACCTGAAGAAGGCCGGAGCGTAGAACGTTCGAAACAGTAAATAATGTAAATACCTCATTTCAGTTATACAGACAAATCTCGAAGAAGGCCGGAGCATACAACGGCCGAAACGTCGAGAATATGAAAATAAGGATGAGGACAACAATCCAAACAATGTAAATAAGGTAAATAATTAAAATACCTCATCTCAGTTATACAGACAGATATCGAAAAAGGCCGGAGTCTACAACGGCCGGAACGTCGTGAATATGGCAATAAAGATGAGGACAACAGTCCGAACAATGTAAATAATGTAAATATTTACAATACCTCGTCTCAGAAATATAGACGGATATTGAGGGTAAAATGGTTGTTCAAGAGTCGAAATTATCAACACAGGAAGTTGTGGAGAGCCCCCAGCCTACGCATGGACGGAATATCGCATAAAGGAAGAATTTCAGAAAGTGCATAGGCATTGGCGTATTCTCGCTTTTCCAAAGAAAAGCAAAGTGAAGTAAATGATAAATATCGTACTTTGATCTTTGATTCCGGGAATTGATTTAACAGAGGATGTAAAAAAGACGACACCGAAACCAGAAATTGCACTGGATTAAGTAAAAAGCTAAGTAAGAAGAAACAGGAAAATTTTATGAGAGATTTTGGTTGTCTTTTGTCAATAGTGCAATGTACTTTTGGATAATATTGTATGTTTCTGTATTTCTTGGGCTGTGTGTTGAGATATAGAAGAGAATATTTGACGTAACTGGAATTTTTTTTTGTTTTCTTGAATATCTATTGTATAAGTACGTTCTATTCCATTATCTATTAATAACAATAGGTACTGTCTTTCAAATAGAATTTCTTTTAATTCTTGCAGTTTTTAACTCGGTGTTCCATAATTTGAGACAATTGTCCAAATTCTTCACACGAGATTAAATGTAGGTACCCCCACGCTAAAAAATCAGCATACAATGATGAAAACATTCTCCAAACGGAATGAAAACATAGTTTTATCGTCAAAACCGTTGTGCTATTATTAAAAGGAAGCATCAAAGTATTTTTGGTTATTTAATTAGATTTTTTACTCTTTTTTTAGAATATTCGAAATTTTGATTAAAAAAATTGTTTTTCTTGTGCCAGCAGTTGTACTATGTTTTAGCATAGCAAATTTTCGCCTCTCTTTTGCGGTGACAGAAACAAATTTGGAAATTCTTGCAAAAATCAAATAATCATCGGATTTGAATGAAATTTTCAGAATTATGCAGAAGTCAATGAAATTATTTTTTTAAATATTTTTATTAGAAAATCTAAGTAAAAATATAGTTTTTTTTTACACGAGTTTCTCCCCATTTCTTAATTTTATGTAAGCTTCAGACATTAATCGAGAAAATTTGTAGCGACTATTTTAGTTAAAAGCAGAATTTTGTTAAGAATTTAAAACTCAATAAAACTAAGACATTATTTAATTAGAGAAGCTTTTGAATGCTTTTATGAATAATATATATTAAAGACAACATTGTCTGAAAAAAATTCGATGAAAAATGAACTTGTAGAAGATTTTTTTTTTATTTTTTATAATTTTTTTAATTTATAATTGAAGAATTTATAAAGTCTTTAATCTTTTAATGTTCAATTTCGATGAGAAAATTTTTTAGAGATATTGTTATTAAGTAAAACAATATTTACTAATAAACTATTTTAAAGCTAATTACAATCTGAAGACCCCGACTATTTTTGAAAGAATTTTGATTTGTTTTTATATATGTATATCGATGCAGGTCGCGAGTTTTAAGGGTTGTCGCCCCTTACGGCGAAAAAAAAAACTAATAAATATTGTCGACTGCTACACTATAGATAATTAATATCACATTGTCGGTCAATCCGCCTCATATTCATAAACAAATTAGAAAAACAAGACCATTGGTTAGGAAATGCTTGTATACAACATTTTATGCTATAAGTAAGTAATATTTGTTTCAAATCAGATTAACTTAACTTTAAATTTGCTAATTTTCCTCAAATAACGTTTCAAGAATATATATTTTATTTTGCAAGATTTTTAAACAAAAAATAGAAATTTTATGAGGGAGTCAGTCCACCTCAAGCTAGCATAGGGATTTCACTCCCTGTTTGAAAATTTGTCGTCTTACTGTAGACCTATATCTGTGAAATCCTGAAGATGCTTTAGGGAAGAAGAAGCATTCATGAGGGAAGGAAATAAAAAGCCTGTTGTAGTCAGATATCATTGAACCCAGTAGATCTCTGTGGAGAGCGCAAGTAGTGGTAAAAAAAAGGTTGCTCATAGATTATTCACAAACGATAAATCATTTTGCCTTAAAAGATGCCTAATCTCTACCTAAGATTACAACGATGGTTTCGGAAATAGCAAAGTATATTCTGTATTCTAAGCTAGACCTAAAAAGTTCATGTCATCACGTTTCTCTACGTAAAGCAGACCGACTTTATACGGCTTTTGAAGCCGGTGGTAAATTGTATAATTTCAAAAGGATACCGTTGGGGATTACAAATGGAGTGGCTGGATTTCAAACAATTTTGGATGAAATTATTGAAAAGGAAGGCCTAAAGGGTACATTCGCATATGTAGATGGCATGACCGTTTGCGGTATTAATGAAAAAAGAACATGGCACTAACTTGGCACGATTCAAAGAACTAATTGAAAAGTAAGTGAGAATAGATGTGTCTACAGGGTAACGAGAATAAAACTTCTGGGCTATGAAATAAGTAGAGACCGCTAGGAAAAACCTGAAAGGGTGAGATCTTTTCGAGTACTCCCTCCTCCAGGAAATATAAAAGATCTGAGGAGAATCTTCGGAATGTTCTATTACGACAATCGTTGGATCCCAAACTATTCGCTAAAAATTCACTCGTTAAATAAAAAAAAAACACTATATTCCTCTTACCTGCTAAAATAAAAAAAATAAGATTTATTTGAATATTCGAAAAGGTTAATACCTTTTCGAATATTCAAATAAGCGTACACAGTCTAGACGAGGAAATGCCCCTTGAAATTGAAACTGATGCTAGCTACGTGAGCTTAGCTGCGACGCTAAATCAAGGAGGCAGAACTGTTGCATTCTGGTCCAGAATTCTAAACCTTTCTGAACGAAACCACTCCCCAACAGAGAAAGATGTATACTGTAATGACAAAAATACGCAGGTGTAGGCTTTAGAAAGCTTTATTCAATTAAGTATACAAGGTTCGCGTATACTGTCCTTTTATAGTCCCAGTAAACAGAAATAGCTCTCTCAAAGAGGAGAGTAACACAACAAGGGGAGACCACTCTTGCTTATTCATATCACTTACGCGACCATTGAAGCAATCAGAGAATGGAGTCATTAGCGGAAAGGTAAATATTTTATTCTTCTTACAAGTCTAAAAGCTCTATTCTACGTTTTCGAAGACTAAATACGACAAAATTCATCGCTGGTGAATTGAAATTTCCACTTACAAATATGGTATCAGATATCGACCGGGCATTAAAAGCGCATGCCCAGATACGTTAACGAGAGTACATTGTGTTTCTGTTGTAGATATCGACCTTAAAAAATTACATAATTATCTGTTATCTTGGAGTTTTATCAGGTCCAGAAATTTGCCTACTCAATAGAGGAAGTAAAGAAAATGACTGAAAAATGTAGTGTGTGTGCCGTAGACTCCCCCACACACAAAAAAAATAAAGATTTCTGAGAGGAGACAAATTAATCAAAGCCACTCAACCCTTCGAAAAATTGAATATAGATTTCAAGGGACAGCTTCCTTTAAATCGTAAAGGAAACAAGTATTTATTGATTATCATTGTTGAATAGAGTCGTTTCCCTTTCGCTTTTGCGTGTAGGGACATGCTCACTACATGTGTATTGACTTGCTTAAGTAAATTATTTTGCATATTTGGTATGCTAAGTTATACACACTCAGATAGCGGACCTAGTTTTATGTTGAAGGAGTTTTTTTTCAAGAGAAAGGAATAGCTACTAGTAGAGCTACAATCCACGGGGAAACGGTCAAGTTGTGAGACTAAACGAAATCTGTGGAGGACGATCGACTTAGCCTTAAAAGTCGAGTGGTTTACCTGTGCAGTTTTATATGACCCTCAGTTTTATATGACCCTCTTGATTCGATTATTTACTGTGGACAACCGCGAATTGTACTCCTCATGAAGGAGATAATATACTTCCGGAAGCTATGTTCATTCGTGGTTGAAAATTCCTGAGCAAATGCTCAAGAGAAACTACATTCAGAACAACAAGTGCGGGTCGATTGTACGAGAAGTTCGGCTGAGTCAGGCGAATCCCGATGGCGCCCTTGTACGTTATCAGATGGAAAAGAAGGTACTGTTTCTCTACACTACCCGGGAAGGAAAGACAATATACGAACCTGAAGTGGTTACAATAGTCTCAAATAGCCCTATATTTAATTCAGATGGAAATAACATACCAAAATCAGAAGACACTCTCCCACAAGCAGTGTCCAACTGAACTGAAGGGGATGAACTAGGACCCTGTAACTTCCCTAGCCCAAACACTGCAGAAATATACCCCACCCAAATCCTATAATGCACTCAAAGCGTATCACCAAAAAACCTAAACGACTCCCGTCCTGGGTAAGACGATAAACTATGTCCAACAGCAAGGCCTCTGATATGGAGGTATTGAGGAGCTGGAACCACCTCTTAATTGCTGGTGTTCCCAGGTCCATCCTGACCCAGGGTGGTAGCACCTGTTAGGGTTCCAAAAAGGGTAAGTATTTAACTCCTAAACTGAGTTCAAAACTCTATTAATGTATAAAAATAAGTTTTAATACCAGCAATAAATATTTTGAGAAAAAATTATTAACAGCAATACATTATTACCAGCAATACATTTTTGAAGAAATTAAATATTACCAGCAATACATTTTTGAGGAAAAAAAAAATATTATCAGCAATACATTTTGCAAAAAAAAAAAAAAATTATTACCAGCAATAAAAATCTTGTCGGCATTAAATAACCCATTGAGGTGTTGATATGCCGTAAGACAAAACAAACCAAAACAAACCTAAACGAATCGGATATCGGTCATTAAAAAAAATAAATTAACTTGGTAAAGATATTTTTCAAATAGCATTCCTTTTCTTCTGCAGAAGTAAGGTATTCCGAATTTACATTGTCAAAAACATGGCGGAGAATGTTGTATTGATATTCAAACCTTCATCATATAAATAGCATTTGATACAGAGGGAGGCTAAACAAATCCTGACCTTGAAGACTAAAGTAATAGAGAAAGAGTACTGAATACATAATAGTTTACGACAGTATCTATCTCTCTCTCTCTCTCTCTCTCTCTCTCTATATATATATATATATATATATATCAGTCTGTTCGTATATATTTGGTCATTTGGATCAGCTTCTATCTATCTATCTATCTATCTATCTATCTATCTATCTATCTATCTATCTAATTCATTAGATCTATCTATCTATCTATCTATCTATCTATCTCTATCTCTCTCTCTCTCTATATATATATCATAGTCTGTTCGTATATATTTGGTCATTTGGATCAGCTTCTATCTATCTATCTATCTATCTATCTATCTAATTCATTAGATCTATCTATCTATCTATCTATCTATCTATCTATCTATCTATCTATCTCTCTCTCTCTATATATATATCATAGTACCTGTTCGTATATATTTGGTCATTTGGATCAGCTTCTATCTATCTATCTATATATCTATATATATCTATCTATCTATCTCTATATATATATATCATAGTCTGTTCATATATTTGGTCATTTGGATCTGATCTTCTTCTATCTATCATTATCTATCTATCTATATCTATCTATCTAATTCATGCAGATCTATCTATCTATCTATCTATCTAATTCATTAGATCTATCTATCTATCTATCTATCTATCTATCTAGATCTCTCTCTCTCTATATATATATATATATATATATATCATAGTTTGTTTATATATTTGGTCATTTGGATCAGCTTCTATCTATCTATCTATCTATCTATCTATCTATCTATCTATCTATATATATATATTTAGTCTGTTCATTATATTTGGTCATTTGGATCAGCTTCTATCTATCTATCTATCTATCTATCTATCTATCTAATTCATTAGTTCTATCTATTTCTATCTATCGATCTATCTAGCCTAAATTTTCGTATATATTTGTTCATTTGATTTGTGAGTGTGTTAATGTGTGTGTGTGTGTGTGAGAGAGAGAGAGAGAGAGAGAGAGATATTATTCCAAATAGTGTATTCATGGCTGCAGTAGAAGAGATAAGACAGATTTTGCTACTTGCCAGCAGCTTCTGAGAGACGTTGCAATATATAATTGGCAGAACATGGAGTGCAAATGAAGGGAAGCTGAATTTTTATTCGCAGAAGAAAATAATTGATGCTGATATGCCGGAAAGCGTAAAGGCGGTTAAGATGAGATATCAACATATTGCGAGAGAATGAAACGAATACAGCTTTCGATGTATTCTTCTGACAGAAACCGACTGACAGTGTCATGTCACGTCTAATAAGTGAGAAAACGGATAGAAGTGGGTGTTAGTGGCTAGTGATAGAAATAAAGAAAAACAGAAGAAAAAAAAAGGGAAATCATATTGATCTATTTCTGTAGAGTCCTATCTAATCTGTTACCTATCTATGAAATTCATTTAATCTATCTATCTATCTATCTATCTATCTATCTATCTATCTATCTATCTATCTCAGTCTGTTCATTCATTCATCTATCTATCTATCTATCTATGAAATTCATTTAAACTATATATCTGTCTATGAAATTCATTTAAACTAGCGATCTAACCTAGACTGTTCGTATAGATTTGTTCATTGGATAAGCTTCTATCTATCTATCTATCTATCTATCTATCTAATTCATTAAATCTATCTATTTATCTATTTATTTATCTTCGAAATTCATTAATCTATCTATCTATCTATCTATCTATCTATCTAATTCGTTAAATCTATCTATCTTTTTACCTATTTATTTATCTATGAAATTCATTAATCTATCTATCTATCTATCTATCTATCTATCTATCTATCTATCTAATTCATTAAATCTATCTTTCTATTTTTCTATTTATTTATCTATCTATGAAATTCATTAATCTATCTATCTATCTATCTATCTATCTATCTATCTATCTATCTATCTATCTATCTATCTATCTATCTATCTATCACTTTCTGCTCATATCTCATAGACCATTGTATCGATGATAAGGTGGGAGTGGCTCTATCGATGATATAGGTATTTATACTTAGGTTAACAGTGATCTGTGCAAGAGGTAATTTCACCTAACATCGCATGGTGTTAAAAAACACCTACTTTCTTTCTTTCTTTCTTTCTTTCTTTCTTTCTTTCTAAATAGATAAATGGAAGGCCAGCTTTCTCTTCAGTCAACCAATCTATGCACCTCCAACCACGTGGTCAGGCAGAAGCATGAATGTGAAATTTAGCGCTCCTCATCCGCCGTCTTACTCCGATATTCATCAGATATATTACAGCCCGTATAGCCTTTTAAATAATGAAGACACTGGGAATAAGGAGAAGAAGTCGGTTTTAATTATGTAGAATAACAATAGAATAAACAGCATTTACCTGCGTAAGGTCCCCAGCTGGCGTCCAGCTGGCAGACAAAAATAAAGCAGGTTGTAACTCAATACAAACCCTGCAAACTGATTGGAATCAAGCTGGTATTTATACAGAAATACCTCCACTCATGTACCAGCAGCCAATCACAGTCCAAGAAATAGACTATCCTACTTGAGCACAATAAGATGCTCCATGGCACCATAAATAGCTCTCTTTCTCAAGGTGGAGTGTTCATTCACTCAGCTTGTTCCACAACTGAGTGTTTATCTTCACAACGTGATTGTTCTACAAATTCTATAACCGCTGCATTCAGTCATATAGAAATGCTTATGACATCTTGCTTACTCAAGACAGTGACAAATAAGTGAAGTCCTTATAATATCACAATAACTGTTGTTAGATATATACCACCATTGCGTATCCCTGGAGAAGAAGCAAAGTTAAACCGTTCTTTTTAGTGCTACAACCTCATGTACCTCTTTATATTGTGATGGAATTAGCCACCATACATTGCCATATAAGTTTTTTTTTTACGAATGTTCAACCTATATAAGACCCAAGTTCGGAGTAGAGGGGTACTGAAGGAGTTTGCTGTGGGAGCGGAAAGGGTAAGGCGGACTTTATATGAGAAAGATAAAGGCTATCCCTCCACTTGAACAGGTTAAGATTATTGTAGTTGGGTAGACGGTTCCACAAAGCATGGGTTCGCGGGAAGAAGCTGAGGAACTTACTTCTCTTGAATGAAATAAGAATGAAATGACGTTGGCACGGAAATGTCCACATAGAATGACGGGTCTTGGCTGGGAGGGTTAGGGTTGTTGGAACCACGGAATGCAGCTTGATTTTCCATGGAGATAGAGTGGCCAAAGGCTAGTAGTGTTTCATCTGTGAGAAAGGGGTTGTATTGTGGAATATAATTCATCACTAATAAGGCCACGTGAACAATTTTTGGCCCTGAAGGGTGAAGGCTTGAAAGCTCCATCTCAGATATGGCAGCAGTGGTTAAATGGGTTTGGAAATGACTCTTAAATTGTAATGCCTCCAAAACGAAACAGCTCTCATTAAACTACCATAGAGAAACTTTCCTGCTCAACTGATGCTCGACTCATGGGGATCAACATTGGAATTCTTTTATACAAATCTACCATTCGTCCTTGCATTGAATACTGTTGCCATATTTGGTCTGGTTCCCCTGCTGTTCATCTCGAAGTTCTTGACAAAATCCAAAGAAGGATCTGCAATGTAATCGATCCTGATTTGGCATCTCGACTTCAGTCACTTTCTCACCGACGTGACGTGGCTTCCCTCTGTCTTTTCTACAAATATTTTCATGGCTACAGATTTTCCCCCTGGTGCCTGGATTACATATGTTTCAGCGTACTACTAGATTGGCATCTAGGTTCCACACTTTTAGTGGTGAATTAGGTAAATGCAACCGCCACTTCTACTCCAACAGTTTCTTTTCTCGCACTCCCCGACTGTGGAATTCCCTTCTGTTTCCTTGCGTCCCTAATAACTACAATCTTCAAATTTTTAATTGCAACGTCAATCATCATCTTCTATCTTTTTGAATCCCGTTCATCTTTTTCTTTCTTTTGTCCCACTTATACCCATTCTTTTTACCACCTTCACACTCTGTAACCCCCTGCGTACAAGTGGCATTCTCACTTTGCTTGGGGTGAAATGATTAATAAAGGGTTTACACCATCATGATCTGAGTCTTGTAGAGTTTATCAGGAAAAAAAGAAAACTTACAGCAGGACACTGTAGAGTTTAGAGAACAGGAGCCAGTTCACATTTCTTTAGAAAAAATAGACATATCAAATCAATGCTTAATGTGATCCAGTTAAAAGATGATATATAAACACTGGACGGATATATGTGTATGAATCACAAAATAAAAAACAAATATAAAATTCAGACAGAA
Source organism: Acanthosepion pharaonis (assembly GCA_903632075.3). Lineage (NCBI taxonomy): Eukaryota > Metazoa > Mollusca > Cephalopoda > Sepiida > Sepiidae > Acanthosepion > Acanthosepion pharaonis. The sequence continues at coordinate 20,844 of CAHIKZ030001481.1, forward strand.
ATACTCCAACTTTTTAAATTATAATACGCAACCTATATTTTTGAAATTAAAATAACTGATCCAAATCCGTCTTTTCGGATTTAAGTGTGACATTACTGTAATTATTGAAAAATATAGTTCATGCCTATTGATCTAAATTTTATATATATTAAAAAAGAATATCTTGATTTACAATTATATTTGTACTCAAAACGCACAACCTAAAATTTTGAATTCATTATTTTTTGCGATTATGCACGTTCCAAAACTCTAACACATTTTCATTACCTTTTTTCGGATTACATTAATTTATTTTTGTTGTCCTCTTATTGAGAAGTAGTGTCATCGGAAAAAATCTATTTCCGCCAATAATGATATCCTGGTAGGAAATTCTCTCAAAAAGCCTCTTATAAAAAATGTTCAAAAAAGACCTTATGCAACTGGAATTTATAAAGAGTTGGATCATAAATGGATTCATATACAGTTTGGAGGTTGGTGTATCTTATTTATATTAGACAACTGGAGAAGATGTATACTCGCCAGTTAAAAATTAACCTCTATATGAGGTTTTTGTACCATGAAATGAATTTATAAATTATAGGGACCATATAAATATATATATATATATATATATATATATATATATAAATATTTATTATACTGAGTATAACAAACAAAATTGTCCAAATCGTTGCAACAGAAAAGAAAGCAGTGAATTTGGGGCTAACTGTCATTTGTCATATATATATATATGAAAAAATATAGTTTGAACATTTATGCTACAATTTTCATGATCCAAAATGATATCAGAGAAAGGAAATATACAAATATGTTTGTGTTTTTTTGTCATGTTTTATAGATTATTGCAAATGTACGGATCAAGGATCTATTTTAACTGTAAGGAAAAGATCTGATTTAAAAAAATACTTTATTTTGGGCTGAGAGAGAGAGAGAGAAAGAAAGAACGGTATAAATAAATAAATTGAATTGTAACTATACCGAAAAGGCCATGTATCGGTGAATATAAATTTAAATCATTCCATATTTCCGACGTCAAAAAACTATACAGGAAGTCAAATTTATTTTATTACAATAGACCGACGTATGACGGAATTTACTCTGTGCTTACCCGACTGAAAATAAAGATATGTTGTGGATAAAATTTTTTAACGATTTTATGTCAACAGAAAAAAAAAACAATGCATAGTTATTAAACAAGAAAAAAAAATCAGTATAAAAGCATAAATACCAATAAGAAAAAAAAATCGCCTAATTTTGTGTACTCAAAACAAAATACAGTAAGAAATTTATAGATTCAGCCGAACCATTTCCCTTTTAATTATAAACTTTTGGATTAGTGGGGCATTCAAATGATTTTTTTTTTTTTCCTGTATCCTCATTTGCAAAGATTTTAAAGAATAATAAAAGTACGAGTATCTTGTGTCATTCCCCGTGAAATGTGTGTAAATTAAATGTTTTTTTTTGACGGATTGTCAACCTATTTGTGGGTTATTTAAACCAGGATTATTTGAATAAATGATTCTTTTTTAGATAACAATGATTTTGACTCACTCTAAGTTTTGTTAATTAACCCATACCCCTAGGTGAATTCATATTTTTTGAAGGTCAAAACACGTATTTGAATATAATGAAAGGGCTGTTAACCATAATGAATACATACTTGGAATTTGAAAAATTTTCTATTTCAATACAATTTTCACCATCTTTTGAATTTCACAACAATGAATTGGATCAGCATTTCAGTTCCCAATGGTCAACCAAGTACAAATTTTGACAAAATCTGCATTTAAAATATGATCAAATAAAAAGTGTTTTATATTTAAGTAAGTTTGTTTTAAAAAATCAAGCTAGAGGGTTATACTCACAAATATAATGGTGAAACTTGTGTGATGAGAATTAGAGAATTTTGCTTTTTGCATTTAAAAATTAATAGTGATCATGCCAGATTTCCATTGTCTCGATGCAACAGATGGCAAATGAATTACAAAGGATCGTCCTTCGTATCCATAAAAAGAGGTGGAATGTCAAAAAAAGGTTAACAAAACGGCCGCTATTATTTTATAGTCTTCATTCTGTTGAGGTTTTTATAGTTTTAAAAGCGATTATTATAAACATCAAATAAAACCAATAAAAATATATGAAAAGATTTTGGAAAATACAAGAGAAAATAAACTTTGGATTAATTTATAAGATTGTTTTTCAAAAGCTAAGCAAGGTTTATGAAACGAATTCAACCTTAATTAAAATTTTGCTGCCTTGAAATGGTTTTCCATATAGTTGTATATATATGTGAATGTTTAATTTAGTAAATGTTTATAAATTTATAAAGGCATAGGCATTTTTTCAGATTTATTTGTTTAAAATTGGCAAATGTTATTGCATTTCTTTAATAGTGTTAGTTTTTAGAATTTTTTAAAACTAATCAAAATGAAGGTAATTTTAATGCAGAAATTTATTTTAACGGAACATAATGTTTTGGTCAAGTTTTGGGAATTTACTATTCACCAAACTGGGATGAGACAAATGTTAATTTCCATTTTGAAAATGAAAATCAAACAATAAATAATTAAAACAGCAAAAACATTGACCCAAGAATAACCTGTCTTTGGCCTTTCTCTTGGGGATATTTGGTTTATCGTAATATTCAGCGACAAAAGGATGATATTAAAATAAAAAGATAAAAAATAAACGAAAAAATATATATATATATATATGAAAAGAGATCCAAACTTTTTCGAAACCTTTTAATCAATTAATTATAGGTTCTTTCCTTACGCATTAATTAAATAAGTTTTAATTATTTTATTGGAAAATTTAGAAAATATTTTGGCTTATTAGCAGGTCCTTCAAAAAGCCACTGACATAAATTTTTTTAAAATATATATTAATTTATTTATAAATCTTTTAGAAATTGGAAAAAATTGTTAAAAAAAAAAAATTTGTTTTTTTGAGCCAAACTCTATTTTCTGAGATTTATGTTAAAAAATCAATCAGTTTGATAAAAAAAGTTGAATTTAGGAACATAAACAGAGGTTTCTTTCATTCATCACCCGTTGAAATTGTTGTCACATCTTTTTAGTTTTCTGCTAAAGTATTTAGATGATTTGTCATAAAAAAAGAAGAATGTGAATAAAAAAGGTGTTGAATGGCATCTCGGCAGGAAAAATCTTTAAATTTTTTATTGTGAAAAAGAAGAATAAATATTTGATGGTAATTTCTAAGAAGTGATTCTTTTTGAAAAGAAAAAAATAAAGTTTTATTTATTACATGAACTCTAGATTTGTATTTTAAATTAATCGTTTTATATTTGAAATATGCTAGATGCAATAAGGGGTTCTATTTAACAGTTCCTTCTCTTGAACGTCTCGATTGAACTTCCGGTTTTTTGTTTTATTCGTCTTTGATCTTCAAAAAATTTAAACAAGTCGAGGTCTGGTGGTAGCACGACATCTGAAGGCATAAATGACCGATGGAGAGCGGCCCCGAAATTCAAAATCATCATTCAATGTAAATGCGTGTGGGAGTTGAACGTTTATTAGTCCCCGGATTACTAACGATAAGTTGAGTCTGTGAATGTTTAACAAGATTTAAATGTGCCTGAGCAGCAATGTCTCCGGTAAGGGATTTCAAATGGCAACCAAGAAAACGCATAACAAAAAAGAGCAACAGGGATTGACACTGACCTTGTGATTGTGGAAATCAGACCGGTTATATATATATATATAATATCGACCTTGAAATTTAATGAAAATCAGTTAAAATAAATAAATCATTTTCGCTTTGTTTTTTTTTTAAAGTTTAGATGACTAATTTAGACATCAAAAACAAAGTTAAATTTTAGGTAGTTTCGTAATATGGTTTTTGTATTAAAGAATATTGATTTATCTTAAATTTGCAGTTTGTTTTCGCAATTAGGAACTATGCTTATTAGTTTTTCTCTGATTGGTGTCGAGACACCAAACAAATTTTCTTTTTAGCTAATTTGACGGCGCTGAATCTGAAAATGACCTTACATTTTCTTGGTTAGCTGCAGATTTTGCTGTATAGAAATACCTCATTTTTGGAAAATAAAGCATTTTTTCATTTGTTTTCTGTATATATGATATTGACCGATGGCAATATTTCTCAAAATAAAATCGTAGAAACCTCTCAATTCGTATTTAAACCAACAAATATTGGTCTGCTTATTGAGAAATACTATTTTTGCAATAACAATCAGACCCTAAGTCTTTAAAAATAACACGATTGAATATACCAAGACCAACAAGTATTTTCATCAAATCATTTAATAAACTAACAGCAGAAATAAAACCTTCGTGAACATAAGAACTATGGTAAAATTTTCTCTTTCTTGATTGTCTGTCATGTTCAATGTTATTTAAGTCCCTTTTGATACTCCAGCAGTATCATGTACAATGGAATAGGTGCATTCAATTGGGATGTCTTTAGTTGGAGTTTCTTTCCAACTGTGAAAACAAAATGCTCTCAATATGCTTGATTTCCTTCCGTAATGAAGGGATAAAAGTGGTGGGATAAATTTATGAATATCAAACAGAAGATTTTAAGGTTTCATTTTTTTATGTCACCTTAATAATCAGGTTTACTAAAGTGGATTACTGATAAAGTTTATCATTTAATTTGAATTTTGGCGATAAACTGGGAAAATTCGGTACTTCTATTTTAAAATTTTGACTTCAAAAACACTTTATAAAATAGTTTATTTCAGGTGGCTGACATAAATTGCTCGGCCTACCTGAAAATTGATGGGTTTCTACGACCTTTATTAACTAAATTTTACGATCAGCCAAGATCGTAAATTGATCTTTTTTCCAAAAATGAGCAATTTCAGTACAGCAAAAATGGTAGCTAACCATGAAAAACTAAGGTCATTTTCGGAATCAGCACCATCAAATTAGCTAAAAAACGTGTTTTGTTTCTTGGCACCAAAAATCGTATTGACCAGTGAAATTAATCCGAATTAATTTTCAGATTCGTTGAACGAAACATAATGGTGTGTTGATATTGATACAAAAGTATATAGGGATTGAAAATAACTAAAACGTTATTGGGCGTGGGGAATGGACTCCAGTCATGAGATAAAAAGATTATACACTTTTCCTTCCATTGAAGGGTCTCTTTATGAAATGCACTTAAATAATAGTATAAAAAAAAAAAAATGAATAAATTAATGAAAAATTTGGCTGAATTTTTAACAATAGTCTCTTTTTGAAAAGAACTCGTAAATTGCATGAGCTCAGTTTTTCCAAAGAATGCGCTGCGAATTTAGGGAATTAATGGAAGAAAAAAAAATGCACATTGAATGGCGGAATAATAAATATCAGGCGGACAGGGTAGCAGGTAAAAAGAAGAGAATAACAGATGAGGGCGGAAAACTGGAGGTGAAAATTGGACAAAAAAATGATAGGAATGGGAACGGAAAAGTAATGAAAATAGGTGAAGCGGAAGAATCTCGAGCTGAACCCATCCTCATGTGCGGAATGAGACAAAGGTGAGGCGGAATCTAATATCAGGTGTCACAGGAGGATAGGAGGTAAAAAGAAGCGGATGGCAGGTGATGGCGGAAGAGGGTCAAATCATCATTGAGGCAATGAGTCGATGAAGGTGAGGCGGAAAGGGTTCTAAATATTACGGAAGAGGGTCCCATGGAAAAGGGAAGCAGGTCTTCGGAAATAGTAGGTGCTTTTCTTCCGAAAAGCATTGTGAGGCGGAAGAGAATAGCAGGTGCGGCAATCAGGATAGCAGGTAAGGCGGAATGATTGAAACACAATCAAAGATTTTAAAATGGCCAGCAAAAAATTTCATGTCAAAAATAAATATGATTTAAAAATATTTAAAATTGTTATGGAATATCAATTTAATTATAATGCAAAAATATTAGAACAAAAGTATAAGTTATAAATAATTAAAACCAAATTTTATCATTGTTGAACTTTTACATTCTATCAATGGGAAATACATAACTAGGGTTCGTAAATTGGAGAAGATATTATCAATGATAAATTCTGACGTTTTATTTATATTATTTTATTTTTAACCCTCTTTAAATTTTTTTTAATTTATTTTTAAATGTACTTTTAATCGCATAAAATATGGTGAGTCTCCTTTTTTGCCATTTTGAAAACGCGCCCTAGAAAAAAAATATCTTTATCAATAAATCCTGGATTCATCTAGAAAACAATGCCTCATAACAGTGGAACTCAAAAATATTAATTTTTTTTTTTTTTTGACGGCAATACAAAATAATCTATCAGATTTAACAAAAATGTTCTTATGGCATAAAAACTTTCGGTAGATTCTTGCCGCATTACTAATTATGATGTCTGAATTTAAAACTGCCATCTGATTACCCCAATAATGTAATATTTTTTATTGAATATATGAACTTTTATTTTTCTTTATGTGCCGTCATGATGTTGCCTCTCTACAGCTTCTTCAAACTTATATCTCCAATAAATGTTGACTGTTTGCTATCTATATTTAAATATCGTTGGTATACTGATTGGTTATATATTATCCGTATTCCAATAAATATAAAATTGTTAAACGCTTACCTCATAATGTGTGATAGATATGTCCACTGCCTTCTAATTCTTATTTTAGAACTTATTATATAACGTGTTCTGTCAATGTGTATAAGATTTGCATCAAAAATTCAATTTTCATTTAACGTATATAAGACTTTACAGGAGAATATCCTCAAATACGAATATATTTTGATCAAAATGTGAAATACGTTTGGATAAAATAGACAAAAAAAGGTAGATATATTTGGCAAAGGTGAATCAAAAAGGTCCACAATCTAGAGATTTGTCGGTTTTAATGTTAAGTCAAAACAGTAGACATTTGTTCATTTAAAAAAAAAATAGGACAATCGTCAACACTAAAGATACGTATTCGGTTTACACCAGTTAGACTTTATTCATAGATTTAAATATAGAGACGAAAAGGTAAACATAGATTTCGCTTATTCAAGATTCAAGAGGGTAGACAACTTACGCTAAAATTTATAAAAATAAAAATATATTTGATTTTTTAAAACATTTCACCCCAAGCAAGGTGGGTGAGTGCTACTAGCACGCAAGGAGTTACAAAGGGTTGAGAACAAGAGTAAAGAGGGGTGTTTGAGAAGAAGGATATAGAGAAGAAGGGGGGAACAAGATCAAAGGCCTCTGAAGATGTCGATTGACATTACATTTGAATATTTGAAGATATAGTTATCAGGGAAGTAACTAAGAGGAATGGAGTTCCACATACGAAAAGTGCGAGAGAAGAAGCTGTTTGATTAGAAGAGACGGTTAAATTTAACCGTTTTACAGTTAAAAAAGGTGGGACCGAGATGCCAACCTAGTAGCACGCTTAAATTCATACACTCTGGGGATCAGCGGAAAATCTCGTTAAAACAACGGCCGTGAAAATGCTTTTAGAATAGACCGAGGGAAGCCACGGCACATATGTGAGAAAGTGACTGCAGACGAGATGCCAATTACATTGCATATCCGTCTCTGGATTTTGTCGAGGACCTCAAGACGTACAGCGGGGACACCAGATCATATATGGCAGCAGTATTCCGTGCAAAGACAAAGGGGTTGATTTATAGATTTGAAAGATGGATTCAGACGAGAAAAAAATTCTCGCACGACCTCAGAGAATCCATATTATTTGCGGTAGATGAAGCTATTGATTCAACCAGAATCAAAAAAAGTTGACATAGTTCTGGTTTAAACCAGGGATAAAACCTCTTTTGCTATAATTTTACATTATCGCCAAATGCAGGGACAGATATTCGCTTTACACTAGACTGAAAACGATGAATCAATGTCATGCTTACATCAGGTAAATCGGTAGATATCAATCAGACCACGACAATGAAATTACACATACTAAGCAATTATTTGATTTATCAATGTTAGACAAATATAACATCGTCCTGGGTAAGACGTTTACATCCATTTCCTGGGTAAGACGATAAAAAACATCCAGCAACAAGTTTTCTAAATTAGGAGGTTCATTCTATGTGAAAACACCTCTTTTACTTTGGTACATTAGGTCCACCCTACCTGGGATGGTAGCATCTGTTAGGGTCCATTAATATTGCAAATTGTTAACTATTACCAGCATAACTTTTGAAAAAATTATTACCAGCAATACAATTTTGAAAAAAAATATTATCCCAGAACAAAATTTTTATCAAAAAAAATATTATTACCAGACAAAAAATGTTGTCGGCATTAAATATATATATGTTTGAGGTTGATATGTCGTAATTAAATAATTAAAAAAACCAAATATAAGACGAATCGAAGAAGAACAAATAAATTTTGGTCCAAAATTTTGAAATATTCAGGAAGTGTTTTATAGAGGACAAAATGGCGATACCAAAATCCCCACATACTCAAAAAAAATAAAAAATTTTATTCTGGCGCCAACAATCTTAACAGCATTAGATATTTTGATTTTATAAGAAACGATATGCCATGACTATAAGAAACAAAGGAAAAAGAAAAGAAAGAAAAAAATTTTAAAAAAAATAAGCATCAGTTGAAAGAAGACAGAATGTATTTGTAAGAAAATAATCATTCCAAATGATCCCATTTTAATGCATCCGTTAGATCACTGACCCCAAAGGAAATGTATATATGGGAATTATATTGACGTTTAATTGATCTGTATTTTTCTTCTATATATATTATATATATATATATTACTATTTATATATATATATTATATAGATATTATCGAGCAAGTAAATTTGTGAATTGATATAAAAATCCGTCTGACACCAGTTTGTTTAACGGTTTACGAATAGTTTTAACTGCGATTACAAAGTCTTTACGTTTACAACGAAAATTTACGAAATAATAATTTACAGTATTCGTTGTCATCTAAAATCAACAATTTTTGCAGCAAGTTCATTTTATTCTTACGACTGAAAAGTTCATAGGTTGACCAAAATACTGTCAGGGAATATAAACCAATGAGGTTTATGCACCTTCAACTCTACCCTCCCCTTTGTGGTTGACATGACGCATTTGTATTGCAATGGGTGGATCCCATTGGTGTACAAGGTTTCATCTTTTGGTTAAGTAGGAATTAGATCACCATTTCTATTCTATCTTCTATCTTTATATGGATCACTATTCGTCTTATTTACGATTCTCTATAATGACCATTATTAGGTGGCTATTATTATGCGAGTGGAATTCGAAGGCTATTCTGATACCAGTATTGTTCAACGCCGTTACTATAGTTGTATCTGGGATTACAAAGTGGTCCACTTAGTCGAGCCGGACGAAAGTGAGTCGGAGTAAAGTATGAAACCACAAAGAAGGTCTCATTAATTTACAGTTAAATTATATAGAAGTGACTAATTGTTTAGGAATAGCGTCGAATGCCATCTGTAGGACCAACATAGTACAAATGCAGGTGAACTCCACTGTGATCTCATTATAATAGCTATGTATCTAGTGAGGTGAACAAACACGTTGATAGAGAAAAGGTATATATAGAGAATTCGTGACGTTATTAGTGTTTGACTCTAACCTATCCTCTATACTGTATAGATCATCATTTCTATTCTATCGTTCTATTGTCTATGGGGCTCACTATTCTCTTCTCTACACTATTTGCAAACGTGATCACTACTCAGTGGCTCACTATTCGAGCGAGTATTATCGATAAAGTATTATTAGTCCTGGGTGTTATTCAAAGGAATCTGGCACAATCGACACAAAATATTTGTTATTTTTTTATAGGATTTGACTTAAAGAACATTTGTCCTAAATACACAAATAATATATACGGTGAATGTTAATGGATAGCGGTTTGGTTTGAGGCAAAACATTGAGTAAAAATTCCAGTCGAATCCATTACATTCATTACGTGCTAATACCCTTGGGAAAAAAATACCTTCTAATAAAAGCTATGGTTAAATAAACAGGACAGAGTTGGTTCTATAGCTTGGATGGCAACTCGTCAAATGAGAACAAACCACTGCAATTCAAAAACCTGCAGAGGGTTCTATGGCGGCTTTTATGGCAATTGATCTAACAGGATTTCTCTGTATTCGGCCCTTCAAAAGTTTGGATGGTCCTAAACAAAGCAGTTAGGTCCCATCTGTTTATAATCAAATTTCATGTGTTTGGTGTCGGGCTGTCGGTTTTTAGAAACTCTCTTTCATCTTGACACTCATAAGTCGAATTCAAAACAGGAAAGTCAAGTATATATATATATATATATATATATATATATATATATATATATATATATATATATATATTATAAATTGATTTATTTAAAACAATGCTCTGTAAATTTACATTGAGCACTTTATTTTGTAAAATAAAAATATCTATAAGAACACCGGATTATATATCTTACTGTTCTTTCCAGTTATATATATATATATTATATATATATATATATATATATACCAAAAAAGGAGGGAGAGTTAGGGACAAAGAAAGAAACTTAAAAGATGGAAGAAAATGTTGATGGAGATGCGAATGTTATGTGGACAATTATTTGGTTGGATGAGAACTTTTTTCACTGTTTTATAGAAGAAAAAATTGTCGCTGCCGACACTTGATTTATAACATAGATCGCCAGTGAGCAAACACAGGCGATCCCATTATTGAATTAGCAAGATAAACGTGACCATAGAGGAAACGCATAAGTAGGAATTAGCATGATGTTTAAACAAGACCCAATTGTATTCTGTCTTCTAATTACAACAATGGATCAATATTCTTCTGTCTACACTATTCTCTATACAGATCCCTATTCGGTGGCTACTATTCGATTGAAAGAAAACGGTTACTATTCATATTGTCTTATTCGAAGGCGTCTGACACCGGCATTGTTCAACGGCGTAACGATATTTGTATCGGCGATTATAAAGTGTCTACAACAACGGGTATTACGAAAGTGACAACGAGTGTTCGCTGACATTCAAAGGAATTAAAATTGGGGATGCCGAAATCAAGTTATGATAAAAAAAGGATTATATATTGAGGCCCTGTTTTAACAGAGGACGGAAAAATGTATAACCTAAATCCAAAGACGCATTCATATAGCGAAAATGCCTTTAAAAGTTTATTCGTAGCATCAAGAAACAGGAAAATCTCGTTAGAAACAAAGATAAGAGTACTTAACTGTTATATAATATCGGTCTTTCTGTTGCAGATCTTCCTTAAGAATCTTTCGTCCTTTCTTTCTTCCTTTCTTTCTTTTCTTTTGTCCTTTCTTTTCAAAAAATTCTATAGACCTCGCAAACCTTCTTTTGTCCTTTCTTTCTTTTTGTCCTTTATTTTGTCCTTTCTTAGTTTTGTCTGTGTTTTTCTTTTGTCAGAGAGATCGACAAACTTTTGTCCTTTCTTTTGTCCTCCCTTTATTTATTTCTTTCTTTCTTCGTCTGTGATTTTGTCTTTTTTCCTTCATTTTTCTTGTCGTTTCTTTTTAATTTTTAGATACGTTTTTTTTATATCATTTTTATTTGTATTTAGGGTTGAGTTAACTGTTATATAATATTGGTCTTTCTATAACGCCCAGTGAAGTTTTTCACATGATAATTCTGCTACTTTTTATCTAAAGATCTCAACAAATTCAATCAGTTAAATTTTGTCAATTTATTGACTACCTGATTAATAATTTATATTTTCTTTTAGTAATTGTGGCGTCTATGGGGGAGTTAGCTCAAAACGGGGTTGAAATCTCACCAAATATATACAAGTGGTTGATGAAATAGCCTCATATCTCGGTTGAGTAAGACTTCAAATAAAAATGATTTGTAGCCAGAGATTTAGTGAAATCCAATTGTTCAATAATTCGTTAGAATTCTCCCATATGTATGTATCTTTGACCAGTTCGTTTTCGAGGATATACGTCTATTCCAGGACTGCTAAATAATCAGGTGTTGCAGACGCTTGCTCAGGCGCAGTTGTGCATTTATTCATGAACCCCAGAGCCGAACTTATACTGGTTTCTTCTGCTTCTCTTGCAGACCATAAACAGTTAATTGAAAAGCGTTTATTGGAACGTGATCAACAATTTGAACAAGGTGAAAAAAAAAAAAAAAACAAAACAAAAAAAACAAATAATGAGTGTCAACTTCCGGTAGGAATGAGTCTGCAACAGATTCGTCTCTCTACCGCAACACTTGTAGCCAATATCCAGCTCAACGACTGTCCGACGTAAAAATCCAACAGGCCACGTAGAGACGACAAAATTGGGTCCCACACCCAGCCTTCGCTTCGCGCCAACAAGGATGCCTCTTTCTCTCCCAAAAGACGGCTCGCTTTATACAGCCGAGGACCGACCATGATTTACATACGAATCACTAGCCAACGAGATTTCGCGTTAGTCATCCGAGACCACCTATCATAAAAACATGGGCGCCGCCATTTTTTGATTTTGCACGTCGAGCAACCGGATTTTACATGACGCACAGATTCGTGGACGTTTCCAAGGTAGGCCATTCTTTTCGTTCCTCGTTCGTCCAGTATTTCATTTAGCCAGGGACTGTTGCTACATTTGCATAAGCGTCCACCATTCTGCTTACATATTACGCATGCCACTCATTGCCTCTTAGAACGGCGACTGTAGTCAGTTCAGCAGAACCCACAGACTGCTGCCTTTCAGTTCCGCTAAAATAATGAGGAAAAAAGGCTTGGAGAATTTTACACCGGACATATTGAAGGCAAGAGTTACATAGGGAAACAAATAACGCAAGAATCAACTCACAGCCAAAAAGAACAGCCTGAAGATGCACTGAGCGTATGCGACCGAAATGTTGTATTTGTAATAATATTTATAATAACCAAAGAAAAATTCTTTGAATTATTCAAACTAAAATGAAAAGCGCTAAGTATCTGTCTATCAACTTAACTATAGACTACATTTTTTTTTCTTTTCATAATGATGTTCACTCTTTACAAGGCCAGGAGCCGCTCGCGGTAGAGAGTTACAGAGTTACAGAGTAAGAAGCACAGCTTATGCTGATATGTAGGTAAGATAACAGTTAACCCTAAACTTAAAGAGGTTGTAGTGATCGGGAAAACATCCTCTTGGGAGTCGGTTCCATAGAGTTTGCAGGAATGAGCTGGTTGAGTGGAACTTACTTTTCACCAATGAAATAAGAAGTACATGACAGTGATATGGCGAGTCTTAGACATGAAATTTAGAACTGGTGGAACTAAGGAATGTAGTTCTTTTCAGAAGTTTCCATGGAAACAGCGACAGAACAGCAAGAGACTTGTGACGTTTCATCTTAATAAGATTGATATTAACCAAAGGGAAATTTGAGAAAGTCTTCAGGGTATATCAATATTCATCTGAGTAATATAATATGCGTGTTTCAAATTATAGTATGAAGCCTTATTAAAAATACTATTAAATCTATAATAGTGCGGCACAGTAGACTGGAAAATTTGTTCAAAATTAATTTGTTTCGAAACAAAAAGAAAGAAGAAGAGTTTGAATAAACAGACAGTGGAAAATAAAATAAACGGGGTGTCTGGAATAACTGCGGGTAGGTTGGAAAAAAATTAAAAATTAACTCGGCCAAACACGTCTATTCTTGTTTTATTATGCCAACAATCTAATCTCAGATACTTTTTTATGAAACGTTATATTATACATTCGCCTAAGAAATTTTGTAATATTCACGAGGCGACCCAAAAATCTTACAATAAAGTCCTTTTCAATACACATTAAAAATCCACCAAGCTATCGTTAGATTTATACTAAAACCACCTATATAGCAATATAAAAATAACCACATACACACAAACATACCTATTTTCAATACACCAAAATTTTCTCTCGCCCTGTCGGCTGAGGCTGTAGAATACGCCGACTGCACTTCTGCAGAGGGGTAACACCCCCACTCCAATGGGGCGTCCTGGGTATGACGATAAACTACATCCGCGTCCAGAGTAAGACGATAAACTAGGTTCAACAGCAAAGCCACTGATCAGGAGGTTTAGAGGAGCGTGGAACCACCTCTTAATTGCTGGTGTTCACAGGTCCACCCTAACACGGGGTGGTAGCACCTGTTAGGGTCCCAGCTATGGGTAAATAATTAGCCCCTAACCTGAATTGAAAAACATTATAAAAGTGTAAAAATAGGTTTTAGTACCAGAAATACTTTGAAAAAATTATTACCAGAAATTAATTTTTGAAAAAAAACTACCAGCAATACATGTGATTGTACTAAAAAATATGAGTAATTGAAAAATGGTTAAAATATATATGTATACACATACACCTTTTTTTTTTTACCAAACTATCGCTATGTAACTATTTCAAAACTTTTGTTGGCATTAAATGACCCACTGAAGTTGATATGCCATGAGACAAAACTACCAACCAACCAACCAAATTTTTCTCAGTACTTACTAAATAATAATAATAATAGTAACACTTCGATAAAAATTTTCGAGAAATCGAGCAAATACAAGGACCTGAAGATTGAGATTAAAGAGGATGTGGGGAATGAAGACTGAGACTATATCAATAGTAATCGGAGCCCCTGGGACCCGTGAGAAAAAGAATGGACAATTTTATCAACATCGACATCGAAGTTTCCCAGAAATTCACTCTCCTAGGAACATCCCATATACTAAGAAATTGCTATCAATTAAATGACAGTTCTCGTATACGTCCTAAGGACCATCGTCTGAATCTATAGGATACAAAGAAGGAAGCATGATATACACAAATCATCATCATCATCATCATCATCATCATCATCATCATCATCATCATCATCATCATAATAATAATGATGATAATAATAATAATAATAATAATAATAATAATAATAATAGTAACACTTCCATAAAAAATTTCGAGAAATTGTCCAAATACAAGGATCTGAAGATCGAAATAAACAGGAAGTGTGGAATGAAGACTGAGATTGTATCAATAGAAATCGGAGCTCTGAACCCCGTGAGAAAAGGAATGGAGAATTCTACTAACATCGACATAAAAGTTTCCCAGAAGTTCACCCTCCTAGGAACATCCCATATACTAAGAAAAGTGCTATCAATTAAATGACAGTTGTCGTGTATGTCCGAAGGACCATAGCGGGAACCCGACTCAGGATATGAAGCAGGAAGCATAACATACACAAATAATAATAATAATAATAATAATAATAATAATAGTAACATTTCCATAAAAATTTTCGAGACATGGTAATATGTTTTTCTTCAAAAATCTATTTCTGGGGATATTTTTCCTTCAAGAAATCTATAGCTGGTAATAATTTTTTCTTAAAAAATTATTTCTGGTATTTTTTTTATTACAAAGTATTTCTGGTATTAAAACCTATTTTTACACAAGTCTGGGTGTCAACTATATTCCCATAGCTGGGATCCTAACAGGTGCTACCACCCCGGATCAGAGTGGACCTGGGAACACGTGCAATTAAGAGGTGGTTCCACGCTCCTCAAAACCTTCTTATCAGAGGTCTTTCTGTTGGACGTAGGTTATCGTCTTACCCTGGACACGATCGTCATATCCAGGACGCCCCATTGGGGTTGGGGTGGGGGTGTTACCCCTCTGCAGAGGTGCAGTCGGCGTATTCTACAGCCTCAGCCGACAGGGCGAGAGAAAATATTGGTGGATTTTTAATGTGTATAGAAAAGGACTTGTTTCTGTAGTCTATCGTCATACCCAGGACGAACTACTTTCTGGAGGAATTGTTTTACTTCTGTCTTTGTCTATCGACAGTGTGTCATCTGCATATCTTACGTTGTTACGTGTGTGTCTGTCATTAACAAAATCTGGGAAGCTTCTAATTTTCTCAGATTCGCCTCACTATATAGGTTGAATAAATCCTGTAAGAAAATATCCTTGTCTTACAGCTCTTTTAATTTCTGTATATCTATACATTCATTTTCTGTCCTTATGCAGGTAGTTCGCTGACGATATAAGTTCTGGAGTTGTTCTAATACCCTTCTCAAATATGTCAAGTATACCTAACAGTTCCAACCACGAATAAATTATTGTTTTATAGGTTAATAGCAATTCTTTGACATGTTCTATCCTTCGGCTGTTACTTATTTTCTACTGTTTCGACTTTAACATTACTTGGAGCAGTTTTTATTGCTTCCTATGTATGTTCTTTGTTTGAATATTCCTTTTTTTTTCCTCGCTTATAGATCTCTTTAAAGAATGTACAAAAAGCTTTCTATTGGAATTATATATGCAGTGGATGGGATCCATTCAATATGGTGTCTTGGAAACCTTTTTTTGGAAAGGTGGGATTTAGATTTACAGAAATCGAAAAAAAAAAGCATTTTCTTAGGCGAATAAAATCTTTAGTTAAAAGCTTGCAGGTCACAACCCGTAATGCTGAAAAAACGTCTTCTCAAAGAACTTACAATAATTATCTGAAGTTACCTTGATAATATTACCAGGACCTACAATTTTATTACTTACGGCACTTGCCAAAAATATTTCTCTGTCGCATGACGTCGGTTTGGTTGAGTATTTCTAAGAAGGGTTCAATTTCTATCTTGAAACTGTTTGAAAAATTCGTGTACTTCTTCCGCTAAGTTAGACGATTCTTTTTATGACGCGATTTAATCCGCAAAAATTAACTCGCTGGTTATTCCATAAAATTTAACTCGCTTGTTAATCCACAAAAAAGAAATTGACTCGCTGGTTAATCCATAAAAATTAACACGCTGCTTAATCCACAAAAATAAACTCGCTGGTTAATCCACAAAAATTACCTCGCTGGTTAATCCATAAAAATTAACACGCTACTTAATCCACAAAAATAAACTCGCTGGTTAATCCAAAAAAATAACTCGCTGCTTAATCCACAAAAATAAACTCGCTGGTTAATCCATAAAAATTAACTCTCTGCTTAATCCACAAAAATTACCTCGCTGGTTAATCCAGAAAAGTTAACACGCTGGTTAATTCAAAAAAATTATCACGCTGGTTGATCCACAGAAATTAACTTGCTTGTTAATCCACAAAAGTTAACTCGCTGATTAATCTACAAAAATTAAATTGCTTGCTAATCCACAAGAATGACCACTCCGGTTAATCCACAAAAAATAAACACGCTGGTTAATCCACATTTTCCTTGCTTATTACTTTTTTAATGTCCACCAGATCTCTTTATGATTTTCTTAAATCTTAAAGCCAGTTCTTTTTCATGTTCTCATCTTATAAATTATTTTGTGAACTTTGCTGAATGTTTTCGTAATTTTCCAAAGATTTTTTCTCATCGCTGAATAAGCTTACAATAACTTGTTTCTCTTTCCATGTTACATTTTTCTTGAAAATTGATACTTCAACGTGGCGTATTGGTTAATAAACTTATCTTGCTAGGTCATTTATAAATGAGGAGCGAGTTCAATCTTCACTGGGTACTCCAACACTTTTCACCTTGTGCCACGTCCAAGCCACGCTCATAAAATAATATAATATTTGCTTACTTCGACGTGGTGTAATAATCAACAATCTTGTCTCGGATCAATTACAACTGAGTGGTGAGTTCGACTCTCATTAGATGCTCCATACCTTAGGCCTTGTGCCAGATCTGGGCTACGTTTAATAAATCGCTATATCTTTCTTGTAAGACAAGGTAATCTATAGAGGTCTGGGATGAAAAATCAATTACTAATACTACATATTAAATAGGATATATATATATATATATATATATATATATATATATATATATATATATATATACTCGACTCTCCCGTCGAATTCGACGTATGAGGATCAAGCAGATCAGTTTCCAGGACACCGACAGCTCGACAACAGCACATGAGATATGATTATAGTGGTGAAGGTTTCGGGCAGGACCATCCACACTTTTTGAAGGGACGAATACAGAGACCTGGTGCACCGAATGCCACAAGGTTCCCAAACGACCCTCCGCAGGTTTTTAAATTCAGAGTTGTCCTTCTCCTAGACCAGTTGCCATTCAAGGCTATAGAACCCAGTCTGTATTGCTATTTACCCATAGCTGGAGGGAGAAGAAGAAGATTAATACCTTTCCCAATGGTATTAGCACGTAAGTGACTGTAATGGATTCGACTTGAATTCGAACTCTGCTATACAAGCCGATATCCATTACTCCATTACTCCACCGTGCCTCCTATATATATATATATATATATATATATATATATATATATATATATATATATATATATATATATATATATATTGGACACTAGGTTTCATGCTTCACAAACTCACATCAATCAATTAAATATATATATATATATATATATATATATATATATATATATATATATATATATATATATATATATACAAAGTCACATCAGGGTAAACAAACTCACATCAATCCAACCAAATATATATATTCACGCTTTTGACGATCGCAAAAGCGTGAAACCCAGGGTATTTCTCTGTCACCCCACTGGGACGAGATGTGATACAAGGTCTATTGTTAGGTGGGGACCCGAGCGTGTACGCATATGGGATAGGAACAAAAATTCCTCATCAATATATTGCAACCGTCGGTTGCGCTATATATATGCGAGCACCGATCAATCCCTCTGGTGTAATCTGAGGTCGCGGCCTCGGGCAGCTGTTCCTCAGGGATGGGCATCTCTTCAGTATAATTTTTCTCAGTTGCCCCTCTGTCCTTTGACAGAGAAGCCCCTGAGCGCACTCTGTCCAAGGATAGAGACGCAACTGAGAGAGTAAGGTAGACCCTGAAGGATAAATATCTGTATTATATATTATCAACTTCTATGCTATATAAGTTTTCAGGTTTACCTAATTTGCAGATTCAATTAAAAAAATTATATTTCATTAATTAACTGTCCTGCATTCCTAGTCTTTTATTTAAGGATTGTTTTGGTTTACATATAAAAAATAGTTCAGTTTAGGAATATCATCTTATATAGCACAAGAAAGTTTTCGAAATTTATATTTTACTTAGCCTTCAACAAGTTGGCATCTATAATTTGTAAAACTTTCCTTAACTATAACAAACCTTTTCCCAACATCTAACTAATTAATTTCTTCGGTCGTTACAGCCATATTCTTTGAAAAAATATATTGAACTTCCACAGAGCCTTCAACATTTCATATATACTGAACGTTAATCCTATAGAAAACAACTAATTTTTTCTAGAAAAATGACAAGGTTATGTATTTCATTCATGCAAATACATATATTTTATTTCTGTCAACACCTGTTAAGTGTTATTCAGTTTCACCATGTTTCATTTGTTTAAAAACGGCTAAAATTCTAATGTTTAGCTATCTGAATAAATACAAATGTTTTCTTTCATGTTTACAACCAATTTATGAATGAAATATTCATTTAAAATTTTTGTTTCAAATATTCGAAATAGTGAATATATCATACTTTGCAAAGTGATAGTGAGTGGGCAAAGCCTGCTAGTACTTGATATAATACAAAAATATCACAATAATAAAATCGCTCATTAATTATTTATAACTATTTATACTTGGAGTCATGCATGCAATTACAAGTAATCCAAAATATATTTTTAAATTTTGAAATCATATTTATGCTTGGCATATAATTTTTTTAAAAACTGTTTTTAAATCATTCCGCCTCACTTGCTATCGTCTTCCACCGGACATATAAGTTTCACTGCCCCAATTTAAGTTATTTCAGTTAATATATTTATATATATATATATATATATATATATATATATATATATATATATATATATATATATATATATATATAAACCTAGTGAGCCAGTGGCAAATGATCCAGGTTTCAGCTAAGCGGATCGTCAGGGAACTGCATGGCTCTCCTGACGATCCGCTTAGGTGAAACCTGGGTAGGTTTGTCTGGCTCATTAGGTTTATCTAGGTCTGCCCTACAGTTGTATTGAGCTCTTTTGTTAGTTGTTTACTCGTATCGGGTTTTTTTTTCTTTGGGCTTTAAACCTGTATCTGTGCGATTTTTTTCGACAGACTTTCATGTTTTTAGCTCTTTCTTTTTTTTTTTTAAATTTTTTCCCTCGGGATTGATTTGATTATTGGCAAATCAAAAAATTCGAGGGTTTTTGGAAACGAGTATAGTTATTTATATATATATATATATATATATATATATATATATATATATATATATATATATATATATATATATATATATATATATATATATATATATATATATATATATATATATGTAAGCAAATATATGGATATAAATCCGACAGTATGAAAGAAAAATACAGAAAAAACAAAATTCTGAATATGCATTATTAATGTTAAAATAAAGTCGACGTCGTATGATGTATTTTTCTTTCATATATATGTAAAAAAATTGTTAGAAATATTCTGTACAAAAACTGTATAGACTAAAATGAGGATTGGAATAAAAAGGCACCTAATATTTAATAAAGTGATATTTATTTATAATATATGAATTTTTACAAGGAAGAATTAAAATCTTGTTAATTTCAACTTGGATTTTTTTCCAAGAAAAATAATTTGTTGTTTTCCTTTTTTTTAAAAACGTTTTTACTTTAACCATTTTTGCTGAACATTTCCAAAAAGTTTTTAACTGTTTCTTTCTGCTTATGTTTAGTACCAATGAAAACCAAAATGGAAATCAAGGGGCGTAACTCGTTATAAATGTTGTTTACGGTAAGGGTAATTAGGATTTATATTATTAATGCATGTTTGGAATATCTTTAGTTTATCCAGACTTTCATCCCACAGAATGAAACTGTCAACTAAATATCTTTTCCAATTTTCTTTTATGTTGCAACTGAAATCATTCTCATAGATTTCCAACGTTCTGGGTTCTGTCATAGATTTTTTAGTTGATGATATCCCATGACTAGGTTTGACATATGGTGGTGCAAACTTTTGCAATTTTTATAATATATATATATATATATATATATATATATATATATATATATATATATATATATATATATATATATATAGTAGAGGTAAGAAAATCTGTAGATCCTAATAATATAAAATCTTAAAGAGATCCAGAGAAAGAGGTCAATGTATTTATTTTATTTTATTTACATTTTACAAAAATATTTTTCATTATTTTAAATTTTTTTATAAATTCTAAATTTGCGTAAGATATTTTTATATTATTTTTTCTTAATATAAACTAATTAAGATTGCTAATCTTATATGATTTGCTAGAATATTTTTGGTAATTTTTAAAAGGAAAAATTTTTTTGGGTTTATTTCATAACTAATAATTTATTATTTCATTTTTTTTTTAAATTGTTTGAACACGGCTTTAATTTTTCTCGCCATTATTAAATTTGTCCTGCCTTTATTTAATTTTCCTTCGAATTTTTTTCATAACCCTTACTTGGGAAGTTAGAATTAAAAATCCATGTTAAGGTTGTATTAACTTTTTCCATTTAAGCCCCCCCTTCCGCTATATTGGTGTTGTTTGGTTATGTCTTCAACGGCGCCTTCTTCCTTTCCTTTTTTCCTTTTTTTCCTTTTTCTTTTTTCCTTTTTCTTTTTTTTTTTCTTTTTTCAAAATATTTAATTTTAAGTTTCTGACTTTCTATTTACACACCATTTGAGTCGGAAAATGCTAAATTTTTTATTCTCGTGAAATAATTTGAATTTCTCTATTACATATTTATATAT
>CAHIKZ030001481.1:47500-82500 GCA_903632075.3 Acanthosepion pharaonis
ACATTTTATGAAGGACAAATTTTGGTTAGCATTAAATAGATCTATATATATATAACATCTAAAATATTGACTGTATTATCATTTTAATTTTTTTGGTTGAGGATTAGGGTGAGCAATGCTACAAGGCCTAAATTATCACACCGCTCAAAAAACTACATGGGTTTAAAACGCTCGCCGTACTTATTCAGCCTCGATTCTGAGAGAATTAGAAGTCCTACTAGGATTCAATGTTGGCGACCACAATCTTAGCAACATAAAATATGCAAATGACACTATGTTGATAGCAGCCATAGAAAAAAAAATCCTACAGAACCTTCCTGTCTCCCATCAAAATCGTTGATACTCAACTCCTCGAGAGCGCCTCGTTAAGCCTGCTTGGTTTCACACCGGTTCAGGAGTAAATTTCTTAAGGAGTATTGCAGGGATGCAATCAGGTCCATATGCTTAAGAGGCATTCTGTTTAGTGATGGTAACAGAAAGCATTATATGCACATCGGCCAATGTATAAATAGTTCTAAGTGGAAAGTTAGACAAGGGTACTCCACATGAGTCAAGAGGAAATAAATTACGAGCAAAACATTCTGGTTTATCAGGAGATGTTAATACTTCAAATTGAGTGAAGAGAGAAAGAAGAAAAGACTTTCTCTTATTTAATACAGTATTACAGAGCCGCCGGTAATCACGAGAGATCCAAAGCTGTTAGAGTCTGTACGGTGCCTCATTCTCTCAGAAAACCAAGACTGAGGAACTTCGGAAACACGTTTAAAATTATTATGTGGAGATATAAATAAGTGTCAAGTCATTATTTCCATGTGTCATGTTCATTCATGGCGTGGATGATCATCACTCCCTATAACTTCCTTTGTTGTTCTGTAACACGATATTTATATATATATATATATATATATATATATATATATATATATATATATATATATAGAGAGAGAGAGATAGAGTTAGAGAAAGAGACCTTGAAGTCGTCTTCAATGAAACCTGTACAAAAGATGGATTGCTGTCAAAATACACTATATATATATATATATATATATATATATATATATATGATTATTTATTTAAAATATGATTCCAACACGCTACAAAAGAGTTCTCATGATTCAAAACAAGAGCCGAAAACTAATTATTTGAATTAAATTGAATTAAAGTACTAAGATCTGTTCCATCTTGAAGCGAAATTTTTTGGAATAACTTATTTCTGAAGTTTACGCGTTTTATAAGCATATTCATTATTGAAATCAAAATTTCTATGGTAACGGCTAGAGCAATTGTTTAAAGAAAAAGGGGCGTAAGGTGTTAATAATTTGTATCAATATCTCAGTTACATTCACAGATGTCAAGTCAGGGTAAGGTTGGGGTGTCTAAATTTAAAGCGGGAGATGACATCGCCTAGTCTGGTTAGGCGTCTATGAAGATTTATTTATTTTTTATTTTGTTTTTTATTTTTTCTGAAAGGGTTTTGTGTATATAAAAACTATCGTAAATCGCTAACATTTGTTTTTTGACGACTTCATAAAGGGTTATCTTTTTTTGTATGGCATTTAAACTATTTATTAGGACTATGGAATTTAAAAATTATTTTATTGTTTGTTTGTTTTTATGCTAATTATTCAATGCAAAAATTTGATGATGTCGGCAAAAAACTGTTAACTCCTATCTATTGTTTAATAGATTTTTATTATTTAGAAACTTAATAATGTGTAGTTTTTCATGTAGGCATAAAGGGCATGGGTCATCCCAAGTTTTACAAGTTCTAGTTTTGTTTATAATTTTCCATTTTATTTTTGGTGAAGTCAAATTTTCCCAGGAAATTTGATTGCGAAAACATCTATTGTTCAAAGACCTGCAGATTTTGTCAAGTGAAAACATTTGTCTATGTTTGCCTAAAGGGTTATCAGACGAACATTGTTAATTTGAATACAAATAGCGTTGATGGTTGGCGATATTTAAAGTCTGGATTAGTTAAAAACAAACCAGAGGAAATTACCCTTTTTGATCCCTGTTGTGATCAAAGGAAGGTGAGAAAAAGCGTGGGTAGATAGGTTTTTATATATACAGCATTTTGGCTGGGAGAATCGAGGAAGTACAAATTAGAAATTGACTGATCAACACACACGCAATTCAAACCCGCCTGAAATTAACTCGTTCTATTTTCTCAAAGGCAAGTTTCGCTATTTCAATTTTTTGAAGAATGTTAGAGAATACACTTTGGTTTCAAGTCACTACCACATCCAGAGGTGTTAAGCTATTTATAACTATTCTATCTTTATTTACTATTATTAAAACTATCATTTTCAACTAAGATCAGGCTTTCTCCTCCCGACAAGAGCACGACTTTCTTTTCTTCAGCCCCATCTCAAGAAAATACCACCCCTTACTAAATTAAGAGGAAGGGCAACCCCTTTTACTTGTCAGTAAGAAACACATCACTTACCAGCAACTCTAGACGATCGACGACCTAATTGGCACCATACTCCTTGGCCAAATGAAAACTGTATGTAACCAACCTGACCCCACAGCCATCCAAAGATAAAAATATCTACGGAGAGATGGGGGTTCGAATTGTAAGGGAAATAGAAGGGGTTATATTATAATGGTGCCATAAACCAAGATGGCTGACCCTATTTATTAAGTTCAAGAGTGGAAATTTTGATCTGGAAGAGCGATGAAGAATGGATTGTTTACAAGAAATTGGAACAAAAAGGAACCCTACCACGTGTATTTGAAAAAAAAAATGCTGTTCGACTAGTGTGTTTGTGTATTACGATTTTCGTCTTTAAATTCAAATGTTATTAAAGACAAGAGATTTTTTTTTGTCGATTAATTTTTTTGATAGACTTGTCCAAATTACGAATAATACTTCCAGGATAAGGAGAAAATTCTGACAGAAATGATGAATTCGAACAAGTACTGTTCTCAGTTGAACCGATGAAAGGCAGCATCGATGAAAATAATAATAATAATAATAATAATAATTATAATAACCACCACCAAAACTTGCACGCGATTAGCGAGAAAGATTTTTAGAAAGTTTGGTAGATCAAGCAGTATATCGATCCGAAGAATAAATATTAAGTGGCCAAGGCAGAATTGATCAGATGGTAAATAATGCATACGATAGATTCAGGCAATATTGCTTTTAAAAAAACTGTTTTAATGTTAGATAAACGAACAGCATGCATTATGTGGGGAAATCGAGAATTTGAACATAGCACAAGCGTAAAAAAGAAGGAAACGTGACTGAACATATTTTTTTTTATTTCTATATTAAAAATCTCCTTATCTTCAGATAAACAAGTTTTGTAGCTCGACCACCGATCGTCCGGTCTACTTTTAATTCGATCAACAGTCAATGAAAGTCTTTATTCAAATTTAGAATTTTTTTTTTTTTTTTTTTTAGTAAACCGTTCAGTAAATACAGTTAGTATGTCTTTCATTCGGATCAACATTTGATCAATTAAAAAAAATAGATTTAATATTTGTCGTTAAGAGAAACAGTACCGCCCCTACCAAAGATGCGGGCCAGGTATTAAAGATGTTAAAATCGAGCAAGTGAATAAATTGTAAATATCTGGAAAGTGTTTTAAGAGACGGCGGAAAATATGGCACTGAAATCCGAAGACGCATTGAGATAGCGAAACATGCCTTTCAAAATGTACATCCAGTGTATACAGAATTGATCGATAAGCGTGTAAAGATATGCATTTCGTGTAAGCCGAGAGTAATGTTTTTTTTTTTTAAGTGGTGTGTTAGTTTCAAGTGTGGAAATTTTGATCTGGAAGAGCGATGAAGAATTGTTTGTTCCCAACAACTTGCAATAACAACAACAAAAAACCGAATCACATGTATTTGAAAAAAAAATACTGTTTGTCCAGTGCGTTTGTGTATTACAAATTCTGTCCTTTAAATCAAATGTTATTAACGACAAGAGACGTTGTTTGTCGATTAATTTTTATTGATCAACTTATCCAAATTACGAATAATCTTACGTCGATAAGAGAAACAGTTCCTCCCCCAAGATGCGGGCTAAGAACTGAAGATGTTAAAATCGAGCAAGTAAAGAAAATTTTAAATACCTGGGAAGTATTTTACGAGACGCCGGAAAATATGGTACAGAAATCCGAAGACACATTGAAATACCGAATCTTCCTTTTCAAAATCTAAGCAAATTATAAAAAAAAAAACAACAAAAAAAAACAAAAAAAAATTCGTTAGAAACAAAGAAATGTGTACTGAATTGCCATATAATACCTTATATGGCAATGAATGCTGGACATTTTGTTGGAGATGAAGAGACGGCCTTAGGCAGCAGAGATGTAGTTCTACAGAAGGATGCTGAGAATACAATGGACGGGGAAAATGGAAACAAGAATGACACAGTTGAAATTTCTGAGACACATAATGAGGAAAGAGGGTTTGGAGAATTTAACACTCACATGACATACTGAATGCAAGAGAAGCATAGTGAAGCAGCAAGTAAGCTATCTAACAAGCTTATGTCAATATTGCAAGGGATAGGAAAATGTGGAGAGCTATGATCTGTCATGCCCTGATTTGTGTTTCTGTTAGTCCCTTCTAAAAGGTATGTAGTTGAATAATGTACAATATGGGAAGCCGTAGTTCGAATCGTGCGAAATATTGAGATTAAAACAAAAACGAGATGAAGATATTAGACCGATAGGACATATTCTTTCTTTTTATGAGCCATGTCCTTTCAGGATGTAGGCGATCATGGCTCTCCACCTCCCCTCTATTCCTTGCAGCTCTCAAGAAAATCCTTCCCTTTGCTACCTCCTCCAGATCACGTACTGTCTTCCACTTCCACTTCTTCTAGCCCGCTAGGTATGTCATGTTTTGTTTTCCCTTGTCTCTCTTTCCCTCTATTCGACCCGTGAGTATCAGATTCTCCAGGCTCTCCTTCCTCATTGTGTCCCAGAAACTTCAGTTATCTCTCACAGGCCGAATGGAAACAGCATAAATAATGATAAATCTTCATCCCAGAAATTCAGACAGAAATTATCTCAGCTAGTGTAAAAAAAATGAAAAATAGATTAAAATTTGTTTTGAGTTCAAAATGTCTTCACCAAAAACAAAGACGTTATTAATACGCCATTTTCCATTTGATAAATAGCTAAGTTGAGATACTTAGTTATAAAATGTAGTTAACAAGATGATTTAACAAACAATTACTGCAGTGAATTGAGTTATCACGTGTTTCTTATTCTTACATTATACAAATATAATAGATGAGATTTGCTATTTAAAATATGTCAGTTATCATAGAGAACTACAAAGCAATGCCAAAAGGGCCTTAGCTTGACCCACTTGCCCAAATCTGACTAAATGATTAAACAGAGGATTTTTTGGAAACCCTTTTGGTTGGACTAAGAACTTTTCAGCACAACTTTGTGGTGATGGTTCATATATATCTAATTCTATTTATATTTCACAATTAAAAGGGAAAAATATAAATCACTTTTTCAAAAGAAGTCAACAGTAAATGTGAATAAACAGAATAAAAATTTAATTTTTCACTCAACTTCATAAAACAATTATGATTTTCATGTTATAATAGCATTAAATATTTTCTAAATCATAACAAAAATAGGAAATCACACAAATTTTAATAAGAGTAAAATGCTAAAACTGTCTTTTAGGCTTTTGAAAAATTTGCTTCTCTTCAATAAGCAATGGGAAGAGTAAATATTAGCTTATTACAAAATTAATTCCACGTTTTTTTTTACGATGTTATATTCTAAAATAGCTTCATTAAATCTAGACTGTCATATGGATGGCTTGCTTAGCGTTCAATACGTTTAGAAATATCTAAAATATCCTCTATATACAACCGTTTTCTCAGATCAATGATTAAAAATATCTTCAAGCGAATGTATACTTTAAGTCTCAAAGAAAACGACCTTAGATTGCTGCTGAAAATAACAGAGCTTTGCCAAATAACAAAAGCTTCATTACTGGAAGACTTTCAAAAACAGCAACAACGAAAACGACAATGAATCCACTATTTCCTCGTAGAGAGAACCCAGTCATTATATATACAAGCCGTCCATAAAGTATCTTTACAATTTAACACTTTCACTGCTACTCATTTGCCCAGTGCTGCCCCCATCCGGCCAGCCATTTTTAAAGAAAATGCCAAATTTCATCCTACATATTTTATTACACAGAAAACTGGCACCAGTGTGTTTTACAGCATTCCATTTTCATGGATATACCTGGGAATGACTTACCAGATTAGTAATGGGTATACACATGATATCTTTTGAAGCATTGTCCTTTGTGATTTGACGATAGATGGCGCAACAGGACAATCATAACAGCGGTATGCAAAAAACGTAGGTTTTCGGTACTTAGCCAGCTGGAGCAAGATAAGAAAAACGAAGATCTCCGTAGTTAGCAGCGGAAGTGTTAAAAAATATATATATATATATTAGAAGCTGATGAGATATCTTAATCAGAATTGTTCTATCTACTCATTAGTTAACAAAATTTTTAATCACATTCAGTCAGTTATGTGCCATGCGTGATACACGCTTAGGCGATCATGAATCTTTTGACACATGACTGTCGAGGCAGATTTTTTCTTGCAGTAGGTTGCCATTTCTTCATAGACCAGTTGTCATTCAAAGCTATAGAACCCGGTCTTTATTGGTATTTACTCATAGCTGGGGAAAGAAGATTGTCTTTGGGGTGGTGGCAATGATCTTAATGTTCTGGAAAACTAGTTTGTACTCAAATTTTGTTGATAGTGTTGGAGGGTAGGATTATGAATTTGCTGTTTCTTTTTTTCCGGAAGGGGCTTTTGTTGTTGTTGGTACCTACTTTTTGGGAGACTTGTGAACTATGCATATTTGTTTTATAGCGTTGAAGAGGAAATTATATAGGCAATAAAGAAGTCTAAACAATTTTTCAAAGTATTTCGTTTCTTCATCTAGATATTCTTAATATATACTAAAGACTCTAATAAAAAGTATGGTTAGTCCTGATATAAGAAAAATTTTTAAATCATTTTTGTTTGTGGATTTGCAATAATTAATCTTGAAAATCTATTTTGTTCTTGTTTCATATCAATACGGTTTTGTTTATTATATATATATCTGTACCTACTTGTATATGTTTTTTTGTGTGTATTAGTATGTGTTTTTGAACATAGAAATATTTGGTCCTTGCGAAATGAGACAATCGTTATATTCAAATATTTATATTTGATTTAATTTTTCCCAATTACCCAATTCGGCCCTTTATGTAAACACATTTTATTTTCCTTCGTCCCTTTTTCCCCACCCCTTCCCCTTTTTTTTTTTTTTTTTTCCTTCCTATCCGAATTGTCTGTGGTGTGTATATGTCACCACGAAATGTATCTTTATGTATTAGACATCCGTCGACTTTCTTTCTCTCCCTTTTAAATCCACCCCACCCACATCTCCAAAAATTCTCTTGTCACTCATTCATACTTGTTTTTCTAAATTCTGTTTTGATTTCCGGAGTTGTTTTTTTTCTGTTTTCATTTTGAATTTTAGGTTTGATGATTTGGATCGTATTTACGATTCCAATGGAATAAATTATGACCATGGAATATTAGTGTTTAAGTCTTTTTTATTATATCCTTATCTGTCCTAGACATTGAGTTATCCTGGATCCTTATCTTGAAAATTTTTTTGAAAATATACATGTATGGGAATTTTTTAGATATATTTTCATATATGTATATTTTCCATATATATTATATATATATATATATATATATATATATATATATATATATAAGAGAGAGAGAGAGAGAGATAGATAGATAGATAGATAGATAGATAGATAGATAGATATGGTGGAATCTTACGTCGTAATCGATGTGTGAGGGTCAACAAATTCCCATGAATTCTAGAATTTACAGCCAGACACCAGTACAATTGATTATGATTATAGTAGTGAAGGATTTGTCCAGAACCAATCACACATTTTGAAGGTCAAAGGGTCCTCAAACGACCCTGCACAGGTTTTGAATTCAGAGGTGTCTTTCACCTAGACCAGTTGATATCCACGACTAATGAACCTAGTCTCTCCTGCCTGAGGGGGAGGAAGAAGATTCATACCATTGCCAAGTGTTTTAACACACACACACACACACACACACACACATATATATATATATATATATATATATATATATATATATATAAACTAGTTTAAAATATAGTTTTTACGCTACACAGTAATAACTATGTTTCAAAAATGGAAGCTAAAAGCCTCGAATTTAATTTTGTAATTAAATTAAAACCATTAGTTCCATTTCATCCTCAAGCGAATTTTGGAGTAAATTATTTTTTTAAAAAATTTACTGAGTTTTAAAAGCACAGAAAATTCATCTGTTTCCAAGGATACAGTGAGATCCAATCATTCATTAATGCTCTGTAAATTTACATTGAGCTCTTTTTTAAAAAATAAAAAAATATCAATAAGAACACCGGATTATATATCTTACTATTCTTTATATATATATATATATATATATATATATATATATATATATATATATATATATTCATCGACAGACTGACTGTTTTTGCTGTTTACACACACACACAATATAAAAATTTAAGCGTGTAATCGAACACCAGACTTTTCTTCTTAAATACAAAGACTTTCTAATGGACTTGTTTACGCCTGCCTCTCGGCTGAATATTTTACAAGGCAACAATTTTTCGCCGATAATGACAGCCTCATAGGCTGTTAAATATTCAATGAGACTCCATCAGATATAGATCTTCTTTACGGCGATCTTATCATGGACAAAAGACGGAAATAATCTCTGTAACAATATTTACGGGGAAACGAAGAAAAAGCAATAAAACCTGAAGAATTTAGTCTAAAATAAAGCGACCGTATATTTCGAAGCTAAAAAAAAAAACAAAAAATAAAAACAGATTTTTTTTCCTACGCTATGTTTGTTTAATTCTGTCGATGTCCAATGTGAGAATCTGAAATCTGAGCGTGAGACATCTTATCTGAAAGATCTTTTCACAAAGTAAGATTCATATTCGGATAAAACGTGTCAGTTCGGATAAAGTTTGCGCTGTGATTAGTTTTCGAGAGGAAATAAAGGAAGAAATGTAGAAATCGAAAAGAATGTCGCTATTTCGATTATTTTGGATGAGTGAACGAAAGCAGAAAACGCAATTGAAACAAACCAATGATAAAGCTAGATTCGATTACTTATTTATCTACGTTCTTTACCATACATATTTAACTGCAGTTGCAAGTGCCAGGATTGGCGCGTAGTAATCTTCGGAAAGATACGATCATAGCATTAGAAATAGTTCTTGTAAGTTGGGTGATGGGTAATATTGTGAAAGATATGATCATCGCCCAAGTAAGACTTTGAAATTCTATGGTATTGAAACAAGATAGAAAGTTAAAACTAGCATCAAAATGGAGTAAAATTATTTCTCTTCAAACTAATAATTAATAAATAGGGACTCCATTCATATAGAATAAGTTTGAGCTTAAAAAGAATAACAAAAGTGACTATTAGTAAAAGGGATTTCTCTTCAAAAGTCGTATCAAAATGATGTCAAATTATTTCTCGTCAAAATCAGGAGGGATGAATAAGAAGAAAGGTCTCCAATCTTATAAAAGAAGTTTGAGACCAGAGAGAATGATGGAAATTGTGTCACATTTATGTCAATTTATTTCTTTTCAAAATTAGGAGACTTGATTAATAAGAAACATTTTCAATCGCCTAAAACCAATTTGAGACCAGACCGAATGAAGAAACTGGTATGTGGATAATAAATTTATTTCTGTTCAAAATTAGGAGATTTGATTAATAAGAAAGTTCTCCGATCCTATAAAACAAGCTTTACGCCAGATCGAATAATGGAACTGATTTCAAAATGATATCAATTTATTTCTCTTCAAAATTACAAGGATTGATTGATAAGTTCTCCAGTCCTATAAAAAACAAGTTTTAGGCCAGATAGAAACAAAATGATGTAAATGAATTTCCCTCCCAAATTAAAAGGTTTAATCGATAAGGTCTTCAATCATGTAGCAGAAGTTTTTGACCAGCTCGAATAATGAAACTGGTATAAAATTTGTTGTAACCTAGGAAAGGTTACTGAATAGAATAATTACACGAAGGTTAGTAATGAACGATATTACGTAGGACACGAACAACACGTATAAGATTCGCCAGCGGCGCGTCGAAATAGTAGTCAACAGCTAGAAGTGAGTCAAGTGAATTCCATAATGAATCTTCAACTGCAGGCCAGATGTGGCATAAGGCCGAATTTAATGTGGGGTTACCGAGCCCATAGGCTCGGCCAAAAATTCCCCGTAGACTTAAAGGGAAGAGGTTTTATAAAATTAAATATTATGGCATTACATTGAGTTATATGAAGCATGAAATGTAAATTTGAAATCAAGGGAGGAACAAAAAGTGGGTTTTTAAGAAAACCTTAAATTATATAGAAAAGGTTAAGTTTAAAAATACAAAATCCTACTTAAAACTACTCTTCCAAAGATAAGTTATATTTAAAAATAAGATGTATTCAAATAAATTAAATATATTTAGATAATTTATATTTAAATTAAGGAAAATTATATTTAAGAAAATTTATATTTAATACAGTAGCGGCTATAATATAAGGAGGGAAAACAACAAAGACATAAATATGTGTATTAGTTAAAAAGTAATGCATGATTAGCAATGAAATTTTTTATCGAATAAATGTCATTGTCATGCATAAATATTATACAAAATTACGAAAATTTACATAATAGTTTTTTTTTTTTAAATAAAGATTAAATGGAACAAAGGAAATAAGCTACTGGACAAAAGTTAAGGAACGACGTTAATAATTTGCATAAAGTTTTAATTTACATTGTTAAAAAAGTCGATGGAGCTTTTCAACAATAAGTAAAATTTTTGCAATTTTACATTAGAACATGCAAATAAAACAACAAAAACTGTACTTTAAGCTTCAACGTTAAATAATTAACGTTTCAAGTTGGGAAATCACGATACTACTAAAATGTTTTATATATATATATATATATATATATATATATATATATATATATATATATATATATGTTGTAGCATACATACATACATATATACATACATATATTTATATATATATATATATTTTTATATGTTGTATCATATCTACGGATGATAATGGGTATGTTTCCATTCACATAAATACAGTAGTAAATACTGTATGTTGGTCTGCAGTCGGAGATTTGTTCCAGCTGTGCTGGCCAAACTCTCTGACTTCGGGCTGAGAGAATCCCCAGACTAGGCTATGTCGAAGAGTAGAGTCTAGTCTCGTTAAAAAGCTACCCGACCCCGTTTAATGCGGGGTCTACGGGAATCTGGTCGAGCCTACGGGCCAGGATACCCCACATTAAATACAACCTTGTGCCACATATGACTGCGTGTGTTGGTTGGTAGATATCCTGCAGTTGGAGATTCATTGTGGAATTTAGTTGATTTATTTCTAGCAGTTTGCTACTTCTACGCGTCGCTGGTGAATCTTATATGTGTTGTTCTTGTCCTTAGTATTATCGTTCCTTACTAAGCTTCGTTTGATTATTCTATTCAGTAACCTTCTGTAGGTTACAAAAATATATAAGGCAGCTTATACGATAGATAACTCGTTCCAATATTCATTTTACCAAAGCCAGTGAATTAATGATGCATTGGAATCAATTCCCAATTCACTTGGAAGTACACATGGATATTTCCGACAAAAAAGAATGATTGAAAAAAAAAGTGCAAAGAAAGAAATCGATTTGTTTTATTGCATATGCAAACACCAGTAAAAATCGATCTCTTAAATATGATTCCGTGTCTCTGAACACGCCACATATATTTGTATCTTTGACATTGTGTCTGCGTAAACTTTTATCTTTGCGTTCGTCTATTCACGTTTATATCATCGTCTCTTTACAATTGTATCTTTGTAACTACAACGTGTTTCTTTGCCATTCTATCTTTGTGCATTTATTTTTGTATCTTCACATTTGTATCATTATATCTATGCCATTGTACCTTTGTAATTTTAACATTTGCCTTTTCGATTGTATCTTTCTATCTTTATTTTTGTATCATTGTATCTTCATGCTTGTATCACTTTATATTTACCTTTATATATTTGCTACTTTAACCTGGGTCGTTTCCATTGTGTCTTTGTATTTTTTACGTTTTGCATCTTTTCCTTTGTATCTTTACGTTTGTATCTTTGTATCTTTGTATCTTTGTATCTTTAACGTGCTTCGTTACCATTTTATCTTTGCATATTTTCTGTTGTATCCTTGCATTTTTATATTTGTATCTTTGTATCTTTAACGAGTGTCTTTAATATTTCGGTTCTGTTAATCATGGGCAATGCCAGAAATAAATTTCATAAATTCATATTTTCTTTTAAGCAATGTTCACAAAGCCGGCCATTTTCGGATGTGAAAGATAAAAGTACTTGACTAAAGAAAAAATGGAAAAATTATTGTATAATGAAATTCATATAATATATAATAAATATGAATTGTAATAATTGTTCTATTTTATTATTAGTTATTATTACTAATCTCTTATTGTGCCTAATAAGATCTACGGTAAGAACGAATCTTTTATCCGTCATTTTTTATTACAAATTTGTAATAATTGTTCTATTTTATTATTAGTTATTGTTATTAATCTCTTATTGTGCCTAATAAGATCTACGGTAAGAACGAATCTTTTATCCGTCACATAACTTTTTATTACAGTCTATTGTTATAATTGTTCTATTTTATTTTTAGTTTATTGATTGTAATCTCTTATTGTGCCTAATAAGATCTACGATAAGAACGAATCTTTTATCCGTCACATAACTTTTATTACAGTCTATTGTAATAATTGTTCTATTTTATTATTACTTATTGATACTAATCTCTTATTGTGCCTAATAAGATCTACGGTAAGAACGAATCTTTTATCCGTCACATAACTTTTATTACAGTCTATTGTAATAATTGTTCTATTTTATTATTAGTTATTGTTATAATCTCTTATTGTGCCTAATAAGATCTACGGTAAGAACGAATCTTTTATCCGTCACATAACTTTTATTACAGTCTATTGTAATAATTGTTCTATTTTATTATGTGTGTGTTATTTGTAATCTCTTATTTGCCTAATAAGATCTACGGTAAGAACGAATCTTTTTATCCGTCACATAACTTTTATTACAGTCTATTGTAATAATTGTTCTATTTTATTATTAGTTATTGATACTAATCTCTTATTGTGCCTAATAAGATCTACGATAAGAACGAATCTTTTATCCGTCACATAACTTTTATTACAGTCTATTGTAATAATTGTTCTATTTTATTATTACATATTGATACTAATCTCTTATTGTGCCTAATAAGATCTACGGTAAGAACGAATCTTTTATCCGTCACATAACTTTTATTACAGTCTATTGTAATAATTGTTCTATTTTATTATTAGTTATTGATACTAATCTCTTATTGTGCCTAATAAGATCTACAAAAGAACGAATCTTTTATCCGTCATAAATTTTATTACAGTCTATTGTAATAATTGTTCTATTTTATTATTAGTTATTGATATTTAATCTCTTATTGTGCCTAATAAGATCTACGGAAAGAACGAATCTTTTATCCGTCACATAACTTTTATTACAGTTTATTGTAATAATTGTTCTATTTTATTATTAGTTCTCTCATCTCTTATTGTGCCTAATAAGATCTACGGTAAGAACGAATCTTTTTATCCGTCACATAGATTTTATTACAGTCTATTGTTATAATTGTTCTATTTTATTTTTAGTTTATTATTTTTAATCTCTTATTGTGCCTAATAAGATCTACGATAAGAACGAATCTTTTATCCGTCACATAACTGTTTTATTACAGTCTATTGTAATAATTGTTCTATTTTATTATTACTTATTGATACTAATCTCTTATTGTGCCTAATAAGATCTACGGTAAGAACGAATCTTTTTTATCCGTCACATAACTTTTATTACAGTCTATTGTAATAATTGTTAAATTTTATTATTAGTTATTGTGCCTAATCTCTTATTGTGCCTAATAAGATCTACGGTAAGAACGAATCTTTTATCCGTCATAAATTTTATTACAGTCTATTGTAATAATTGTTCTATTTTTATTATTACATTGATACTAATCTCTTTATTGTGCCTAATAAGATCTACATGGTAAGAACGAATCTTTTATCCGTCACATAACTTTTATTACAGTCTATTGTAATAATTGTTCTATTTTATTATTAGTTATTGATACTAATCTCTTATTGTGCCTAATAAGATCTACAAAAAAAAGAACGAATCTTTTATCCGTCACATAACATTTATTACAGTCTATTCCTTGTAATAATTGTTCTGTTTTATTATTACTTATTGATACTAATCTCTTATTGTGCCTAATAAGATCTACGGTAAGAACGAATCTTTTATCCGTCACATAACTTTTATTACAGTCTATTGTAATAATTGTTCTATTTTATTATTACTTATTGATACTAATCTCTTATTGTGCCTAATAAGATCTACGGTAAGAACGAATCTTTTATCCGTCACATAACTTTTATTACAGTCTATTGTAATAATTGTTCTATTTTATTATTACTTATTGATACTAATCTCTTATTTTAATAAGATCTACGATAAGAACGAATCTTTTATCCGTCACATAACTTTTATTACAGTCTATTGTAATAATTGTTCTATTTTATTATTACTTATTGATACTAATCTCTTATTGTGCCTAATAAGATCTACGGTAAGAACGAATCTTTTATCCGTCACATAACTTTTATTACAGTCTATTGTAATAATTGTTCTATTTTATTATTAGTTATTGATACTAATCTCTTATTGTGCCTAATAAGATCTACGATAAGAACGAATCTTTTATCCGTCACATAACTTTTTAAACAGTCTATTGTAATAATTGTTCTATTTTATTATTTTTATTGATTTTTCATCTCTTATTGTGCCTAATAAGATCTACGGAAAGAACAGAATCTTTATCCGTCTGATTTTTATTACAGTCTATTGTAATAATTGTTCTATTTTATTATTAGTTAGTTAATCTCTTACTAATAAAATCTACGGTAAGAACGAATCTTTTATCCGTCACATAACTTTTATTACAGTCTATTGTAATAATTGTTCTATTTTATTATTATTATTGTTTTAATCTCTTTATTGTGCCTAATAAAATCTACGGTAAGAACGAATCTTTATTGTGAATATTTAT
The DNA here is from genome assembly GCA_903632075.3 of Acanthosepion pharaonis. NCBI lineage: Eukaryota > Metazoa > Mollusca > Cephalopoda > Sepiida > Sepiidae > Acanthosepion > Acanthosepion pharaonis. The sequence continues at coordinate 62,831 of CAHIKZ030001481.1, forward strand.
TACTCTAAGAATTGTTCTATTTTTATTATTAGTTATTTTGTTAATCTCTTATTGTGCCTAATAAAACGGTAAGAACGAATCTTCTATCCGTCACATAACATTTTTATTACAGTCTATTGTAATAATTGTTCTATTTTATTAATAGTTATTGTTAATCTCTTATTGTGTCTACGGTAACGAATCTTCTATTTAACTTTTATTCCAGTCTATTGTTAATTGTTCTATTTTATTATTAGTTATTGTTGTTAATCTCTTATTGTGCCTAATAAAATCTACGGTAAGAACGAATCTTCTATCCGTCACATAACTTTTATTACAGTATATTGTTAGAATTGTTCTATTTTATTATTAGTTATTGTTGTTAATTTCTTCGTTGCCTAATAAAATCTACGGTAAGAACGAATCTTCTATCCGTCACATAACTTTTATTTCTATTGTAATAATTGTTCTATTTTATTATTAGTTATTGTTGTTAATTCTCTTATTGTTAAAATCTACGGTAAGAACGAATCTTCTATCAGTCCATCTTTTTATTACAGTCTATTGTAATAATTGTTTCTATTTTTAGTTATTTGTTAATCTTTTATTGTGCCTAATAAAATCTATCTGGTAAGAACGAATCTTCTATCCGTCACATAACTTTTATTACAGTCTATTGTTAGAATTGTTCTAATGTTTAACTGAAAGATGTTACTAAATCAGTATACATTACTATCAATGTCTGGCAATACTTTCCAAGTCGTTACTATTCTAGTAATGTGTTATAACATAAGAATCTTTTAAAATATAAATATATATATATCCTGAATTTATGTAGCTTGCTATTCATGGAAACTATGTAATCAATGATCATTATCTTCTGAACTTTTCCCTGGTTCATTTGGTTGGCGCTACTAAAACAAAATGTAAACGTTATTCAGTTAAGTGCTTTTCTTGTCTTCTTTAAACTGAAATGAGAGAGAATCCCGTGTGGGAGAAATGGGGCTTTGGAATATAAGGGAGCAGTTAATAAAAATCCTTATCAGATACGACGTTCCGCGTAAATCTTTGCTTTTCTTTCTCTATTAAATCGTCTCCTCATTGTACTACTAATATTTTACCGTGACGGGTGGTAGTGTTCAAGTGCCTAGTATATGGCTGATAGTAAATAATTGTGAGGCCATTGCTACTTCAAATGCATTTCATCTTAGTAAATTATTTAGCCTTTTATTCAGCCTGGCATTTATTTTAGCGTTTCTGGCATATGTTATTGAATAGATACATATTTTGTAGGTGTGCATTCAGTGAGGATCGAACTCAGAAATAATGTCCAACTAGACAAGAATCATTAACTGTTATATAGGAATAAAGTGTCACTGCCGTCACTTGAGATTGAACATAGGTCGCTAGTGAGAAAACACAGGCGATTCCATTATTGAATTAAGTGGATCACGTAACCATAGAGGAAATACATATATAGGAAGTCGCGTGACGTCTTTATGATCCTCATTTCTATTTTATCCTCTATTATTATTCGGATGACTATTTCTATTCTATCCTCTATTACTATTCAGAAAGCCATTTCTATTCTATCCTCTATTACTATTCGGATCACCATTTCTATTCTATCCTCTATTACTATACGGATCGCCATATCTAGTCTATCCTCTATTACTATACGGATCGCCATATCTAGTCTATCCTCTATTACTATACGGATCGCCATATCTAATCTATCCTCTATTACTATGCGTTTTGTGATACTCTTCTCTGCGCTATTCTCTATACTGATCACAACGCGGATTACCATTCGGTGGTTACTAAAAGTATTATCGAGTAAGTACCATTAGTGCGAGTGTTATTCGAAGGCTTCTGACACCAGTATTGTTCAACGGCGTTACTATAGTTGTATCTGCGATTACAAAGTCTCTACTACAACGAGCATTCTTAACATTACAAAAATGGCAACGAGTGTTCGTTGACACCACAAAATTAACCATTTTCTTACACCGAGGCAACTTTATCTCCGTGAACATTATTATTAAAATAAATTATTTTCTGTAAAAATATTCCCCACTTTCTTTCTTTTTACAATGATGTTAACTCTGTAAAAGACCCAAGAGCAACTCGAGGTAGAGGGTTACAGAGTAAGAGGCATAGTTTATGCGAATATGTGGGGAAGATAGAGATTAAACTTAGATACTAACAGGTTAAGATTGTTGTGATCAGGGAAGTATCCTCTAGGGAGTCGGTTACACAAAGCAGCGGTTCGTGGGAAGAAGCTGTTTGATTGAAATTTATATCTCAGCAAAGGAATACAAAAGGAATAAGGTTGGTTCGTGACAATGTGCGTGGTATGGTGGGTCTTAGACGTGAAGCTCAGGACTGGTAGAAGAAAGGAATGTAGCATGTCTGAACTCTTCCGATAGAAATAAAGATAGAATAGTAAGACTCTTGCGACGTTTCGACAGTGAGAAAGAGCCTTCTTCTTTAAATTAGGATGGTTTCCAATTTAGCATTCTCTCATGTAGACTGCTTTAGAAAACCTAAAAGATGTTGGTATAGATGAGTGTTACTGAATGCATCGGCAGGACAAAACAGCAAACCCTACCGTACTGGTCAGAACACCGACACCCCCAACAGTATCGGGTGATTTGAACCCCGTGAGCATAGGATCTAGCTAGTGAGGGATTGCTTTTCTTTACTTTTTCAGAGAAGACCTAAAGACGCGCGGAAACTGTCTATATTTCAGTAGATTCTCAGCAGAGAAAGGATGTTAACGCTATAAAGAAAATAAGTCGAAAAAAAAACGTTAAGAATTATCTGTTGTTCATTCAGTCTGTGATGCAGCATTGGGGTACTCACTGAGGTATTGCCGATACAGTACTAGAATGCAGAGACGGCACGCTACGCAGCATGAGATTCAAATAGCCAATCTAGGTAAATGTTGATACATTATACCTGCACACAGATGCTCTGGCGCAGGAAATGATATTAATGCTTGCCTAGTAATTTTAGCCAGTTAAATAACCGACCATTACCTGTCTTTTCTCATCGTATATTATTCGGTTTTCAGAACAAGGCAAAAATAAATAAATAGCGAAGTAATGTAAATATTAATGTTGACGCGACTGACGGGAATCTCGAAATGAGAGAACCGTGAAAACAAGGTGCATAAATTATAAATATTGATAAATGCATGGCGACCGATAAATAGACATTGGTCTGGCGGTTGAGATGAAGAAAGATTTTTGGTCCCGGCAGCGAGAGACAAAAAAAAAAGAAAAAAAGAAAAGAAGAGATAAGATGGGTAGTTGTTTGAATTGATGATAGCCATTGGGTGAGGATATCGTCTTATTGTACAAACCTACAAAAAGACAGATATGCACACAAAAGCGTATTATAAAAAGATTTGGTAATGGTATACTTACAATAGAATATATAGTTTTGCTTTCTATGTGAAAACTTCGCAGTAACTTCCACTTTGAGTCGAAGAAACAAAAGAAAACATGAAGAATTCACTTACCTGAAAATAAGAAAAAAGCAAATATAAATTTTTGACTAAATAATAATACAAAAAAGTAACGGATTTTTTTTCTGAAAGCACAACAACATACACACGCACACACACACACACACACACACACACACACACACACACACACACACATATATATATATATATATATATATATATATATTGTATATATATAGATAATTGTATATATTATATATATATATAATATATATATATATTATATATATATAACAACAACAGTCTGAAATATGTAAATAGTGTAAATAGTTAGCTCATCTCAGAAATATAGTCAGATCCTGAAGAAGGCCAAATCGTACAACGTTCAAAACGTCGTGCCTATGGGAATTCACCTCTCCAAGCTCTCCACTGCCTTAACCAGGTATTGAACTAACAAATGTTTGGGTCCTGTCACTGTGCCCTGTGTCCTTAAATACACATAGCACAGTGGATAAAGACACAGGGGACAAAGGAACATAGCACAGTGGATAAAGAAACTCATCCACTGTGCCTTAAGGACACATGGCACAGAGGATGATTTTCTGGGACTTACAAACTTAATGTCCTGTGTACGAGTTTCTGGAAACCTTTTTTGCCATAAACTTAATTACCTTAAAAACTATGGTTTAGAGTGTGGCCTACCCCAGAGCAGTTCGACATTCCAACCTGCTATTTTCATACAACGTTTAAATTGCAACAAAGATGAGGAAATAGTCCGAATAATGTAAATAGTGATTTCTCATCTCAGAAATGCTGGTACTGAAAGGCGAAACGTTTGACAAAGAAGAGGACAATAGTCCAAATAAATTTAATACCTCATCTCCCGATATGCTCCCTTGGATGGCTAACAATAGTCTGAATAATGTAAATAGTGTACATAATACCTCATCTCAGAAATATTTGTGTGAAAGGGCCTACCCCAGGGGGCAGTCCAAATAAGTAAAAAATATAAGGTCAGAAATATAGACAGATATGAAGAAAGGCCGAAATCAAAAATCGACAAAGATGAGGACAATACATTGTACAACCATCCAGAAATATGATGAAGGCCAGAAAAGTCCAAATAATGTAAATACAACGACCGAAACGTTTTGATAGTCCAAATATGTAAATAGTGTACATAAACCTCATCTCAGAAATATAGCAACAAAGATGAAATAAAAATGAAAAGATCAGAATAGTCCAAATGTAAATAGTCAGTAGAAATGAATAATACCTCATCTCAAAAATATAGACAGATACTGAAAGGCCGAAACGTTGTATGTAAATATGGCGACAAAGATGACAGACGGAAATAGTCTGAATAATGTCTGAAAAATTGTCAGAAATATTCCTAATAATATTTTTAATAAAGGACAAAATGTACTCATCTCATCTCAGAATATAGACAGATACTGAAAGGCCTGAAAGAATAAATTGGCGACAAATAAATGAGGATGGCGACAAAGAAATGAATAGGACAATAGTCCGAATAAGAAAAATATGTTGTAATAAATATGGCGACAAAATGAAAGGAAATATCTGAATAATGTAAAAAGGATATAAACGTTGAAATAAATAGATGAAAGGACAAAGATGAGGACAATAGTCCAAATAATGTCCGAATAAGTAAATGGTACATAAGCCGTTATTGAAATATAGACAGATACTGACTAAAACGTTATGTAATTCGACTTTTTCATTTTGTGTTCAAATAAATTTAACGAAACTAATTTTTTTCTTTTTAAACAGTGTGCTCAAATTTCCATAGTTTTTAAACTCGGGTCGTGTTTGGTTTTTACCACAAACATTTTTTGTACGACGACGGACATTTTTTTTCGTAGGGTTTTTTACCTAATAAAAATCCTATATTTTGCATAAATTAAACTTTTGTTGAATGTGTTACACTTTAATAGAGTTCAAATATTTGTATTTCGGAACTGTATCTGTTTATTTGGATAATTTAAAATGGTGTTTTTTTTTTAGAGGCAAAGTGTCACGATCATAAAAAGAGACTATTCATGTCAATAACTTTAATAAGCTTGTTTAAAAGATTTACTGTAGAAATTGGTGAATCTATCTATTTAAATCAAGCACGGAGTTCTATTAAATTTAAAATTTAAACCTGTGTCGTCAGCTTAAAGACTGAGCAGAGTCTGGGTAAGGAATATTTTATATGTCAAAAAATATTAAATGTCTTGACAACACGGAGATTAAGAATCCAATAGAAAGCCTGTATACCGATAAAAAAAACATTGTGAAAGTTTATACAGAGAAGATTATCTGACCGAAACAGAATTTGAAAGGGTTATATTCATGGACCTCAGTCAGATCGAAGGACGATTGAAAATGGAAAGCGAAGAAGTTAATACCGAGAAAAGAGTCGGATCTGTAGGTTTTTCTGGTGCATTGGGCCCCAATGCCGTAAATTAAAGCAAACAAACAAACCAAATATGAAAATATTATTAACCCTAGGATGGCTGAGGTGTCGTTTTCGACACCTTCAAATTTTCAACAAATTCCTATGGAATAACTAGTTTTGGTTCGATGCTGAGGTTTACGGAAAATTATTGAATTTTAGCAAAGATGCTTAACAGACTTAATTCTTTAAAAAATATTCAGTGGAATAGCTGATATTTGAGGTTTTACCTTGAATGGCCGAGGTGTCGTTTTTGACACCTAGGCTATTTATAGGGTAAATGCATTGAAAAATTTCTCACAAGCAATAATACTTGTGTTTATGTCCCCTATATATCTATTTATCTACCTATCTATACACACATATATATATATATATATATATATATATATATATATATATATATATATATATATATATAGAGATATATATATAGATTATCACTTTCTTTCAGTATGAGGTATACTAATATTTGTGAATTTCTTTTCAGACTTGTTATTCCTGATTTGAATATTGAATATATTAGAGATGGCTGCTTCACGGCGTAATGTAAATAAAGATGTCAAAGGAGCTGGCTATCCCAGTGTTAAGGTCAATGATGTTATAATCATAAAGAATACAGCTAAACCTTGCCCTTATTAGCAATTAGGTAGAGTAATTGAGCTTATATGGATAGCGGCTTGGATTGAGGAATCGGAGAGCCCAGTTCAAATTCCAGTCAAATCCATTACATTCACTTACGTAATAATACTCTTGGGAAAGGCATGAATCCTCTTCTTCTCCGCTTAGCGATGTGTAAATACCAGGACAGATCGGGTTCTATAGCCTTGGATGGCAACCTGTCTACCGTAGAAAGAAATGGCAACCTATTACGGGAAAAAATCTGTCTCGTCTCTCATGTATCGAAAGATATATGATCGCTTAAGCGTGTACCACACATGGCACATAACTGATCTTTCCAGCTATGGGTAAATAGCAGGATAGACCGGGTTCTATAGCCTTGGATAGTAACTAGTCTATCGCAGAAAGAAATGGCAACCTACTGCGGGGGAAAATCTGTCTCATCTGTCAAGTATTGAAAGATACATGATCGCTGAAGCGAGTATCACACATGACACATAACTGATTGACTTGAGCTGATATTGGATGATGACAAAAGGGTTCTATTAAAATATAAAAAAAGGGGATGGTTTGAAAAAAACTCATTGGTTAAACATCTTAAAAATTTTGGAATTATATTTAAATATTTATAAATTTAATCCGATTCATCCGGTATCTAAAATTAAAACCGTTTCCAGCCACTGAAAATATGGGGCATTAATCCTACCAGAAAATCTAAAAGAGGAAAAATAAAAAAAAAATCTGACCCTAAAACTCCTTATAATTGGTATTAGGCTCTTCACATAACATATTTGTGAATTAATACAGGAATAAACTGTTTTCTTTAAGCCGGAATTAATGTTTATAAAATAAGTAAAAAGAAAATATATCTAGTGTTTAAATATGGTGCCATTAGCACAAAAAAAATTAAGTATTGTTCTAATCCTGTAAATGAATGTCTTTTAATTTTAACAATTGTAAAAAATTTCCACATTGAAGTTTTGTTGGTAGTGTGGAAATAAAAAGTTTGTGCAAATGACCAAAATAAATACAATTTCTTTGTGAAAAAAATAATTTCTAATATGTTAAAAAATTGAAAAAAAAACCCAAAAACAAATAAACAAATTCTTCTAATGGCTTGATATTGTATTTGCTATGAAAAATATTGTACAATTACATTCTGTACTTATTGTAAAAAAAAATAGTATTCTTTGTATTTTTGCTTGCATAAAATAGGTTTGCTATTCAACAAGAAATTTATATGCAAAAAAACAAAACAAAAAAAAACAAACTTGGTTTCTTGCATCCGTGTCTGAGGGGAAAATATAAGAGATTTAAGCAGATTGTGGATATATCGTCTGCTTTTCTGTGGGAAAGCAGACGCTGTTTTAGGCACCAGCTTAAAACTAATGTTTCAAAAATATTTTGCGTCGTATTGTATTTTTAAAAGTTAAATCAAAAAGCGGAAGTAGGAATTGGAAGAGAAATACTAATAAAGACTAAATATGAAAGCCGACATAGGTGTTGGAAGAGAAATACTAATAAAGATTAATTAGTAAAGCCTCTGTAGGAATTGGAACAGCATACTAATAAAGACTAAATAGACTAAAAGTTGAAGTACCAATCCAAACAGAATTGGAAATGTAGACGAATAAATACCAGCCAGTAGCCGAGAAATACTAATTGAAACAGTTATTAAAAGAATCTAGATAGGTACATAGAAATCCTTAGAAATACTTATCGAAGTATTAATACAGACTGAAGATAAATGCAAAAGCAACAAAATATAATAGATGTAAACTGTTTGTTCATATACCATCTGCTTTTCTAGGGGAACGCAGTTTCTGTTTTGGGATCCAGCTTAAAACTAATGACTTTCAAAAAATATTTTGCGTCATTCCGATTTGTGGGAAAATGGCGGCGTTTGATTTATTTTGCAACCAATCAGAGGACTTCGCTTCAAATTATTTTAAAACATAAATTAGAATTTTTGAATAAATAAACTTGACGCTTGCCAAGCTGGAAGAATAGATAAGTTAATTTAAACCTAATTCTATTCCTAATCTGATTTTTGAGCATCAGCTCAAGATGATGATTAGTGCTGATAAAAAGCGATTGATTTCGACAGATTTCAGCGAAAGGTAGCTGTTTGCGGTGTGTCTGGTTCGAGTGAACGGGGTTAGCCTTGATTTTTTTTTTTTTAGGTTCACTTAAGTCACCTCATTGTGGTTTCTTGTAGTCCGCCCCTGGTTAGGACAGACTCTTTTTTTTATGTATCTAGTTAATGTAAGTTTCGTTCCGGGCCTGTTTCCAGCTTCTACTTTGGTTATGATCCAAATCGAGATTCTCAAACTCCCCAGTTTGTTTTTGGCCCCTTTTTTTCGTCTCGAATGGGTCAGATTTTTTCTTTCTCTATGGACGTATTTATTTTATCCTTTCCTTCGCCTTTAGTGGGAGAACCTCTTGATTTTGTCTAAAGTCAGGAAACAACGGCCTCTTTGAATTCTTTTGAGAGTTTCACGGGTCCGACTAACATCAGTTATCTTTATTTTGTTTATTTTGATATTTTAGTTTGTTTTTGAGTTCACCCCCACCCAATTACGTATCATCCACAGATTTTTGTATATAGAATTTTATAATCGTTAATTTTTGTGTCATACGATGTTCCCTGAGAGTAGGCGGTATTGTGGTATATGAAGGATTGAATGATGATAGATATGTTCTTTTGGTAGATGTGCAAATTTTAATGAGTAAATGGGTCGTGAATCTGATTAATTAGGTAGAAGATATTAAATGATGACCAGCTTCAGCCCATTTCCGCCATTTTCGGCTTTACGCCAAAATTGTATATTATATAAAATAAATCTAGGTAAGTTAAATTTGGAAATTTCAGGAATTCCGATGCAAATGATCAAGAAATCCTTGCTGAAACTCCCAATACCTAAGGTACAGAACACAAGACACACTTGTAAGGCATATTAGAAAAGGCTTTTGATAATATTGCATGTCTGCTTTGAATTGATTTCACAGTTATAATGATCAAGAATCGAGAACCACGTTAGCGACATCAGAGATTGTAGAGTTAATCACTTATTTAGTGAGAAATAATTACATAAGAAAACGCCTGAAAACTAACTCATCTTGAAATCTACCCGGTGAAGACGCCTTCTGGCGCAATGTCAGCTTCAAGTGAATCAGAAATATAACCGTTAATACATATAAGGCCCAAGATCCAGTCAAGGTAGAGGGTTACTAAAGGAGTTTGTTGAATTAGCGGAATAGGAGGAGGCAAGACGTGCAGTTTATGAGCTTACGTAGGAAAGATAATGGTCAACCCTAGATTTGAAGAGCTTAAAATTGTATAAAGTAGCTGTTCGAATAGAACGTAATTCTTAAGAATGAAATACGAAGATGAAAATGACACGTCACACGGCATGTGGGATGGCGAGTCTTAGCCGTAATAATCTGAACTGATGGAATTAAGAAATAGAGCTTGTTAGAACATTTTCCATGGACATAGTCATAGAGTAAGGAGAGGCTTGCGACGTTTTTGTCTGTTGAAAAGGGGTTGCACAGTGGACAATGATTTATGACCTAAAAGGTAGCGTAGACGTTTTGGACTCTGCTAAGTTTAAAAAGTGAATATCAAATGCTGAAAGAAGTACAATGGCTAATTTGGACCAACTAATTTATTGGAGGACATCGACGTAAAAGAACCTGTTTAACAGCATTGAAATGCGAAAAAACGGTTACATCCGAACGTTATCCTCGACTCTATACGGAATTGACAAGAATCTTTCTTTTATATTCAATAGCTGCGTCTACTGGAAGGGAAGTTGGGTCACTGTGTCATGCCAGGTTTTATATTCGTCAGAGTCCATCTTGCACATTTACAAATTTAACATTCGACCATGCATTGAATACTGTTGCCATATCTGGTCTGGTGATCCTGCTGTACATCTCGAAATTCTTGACAAAATCCAAAGAAGGATCTGCAATGTAATCGATCATGACCTGGCATCTCGACTTCAGTAACTTTCTCACCGACGCGACGTGGCTTCCCGCTGTCTTTTCTACAAATATTTTCATGGCAACTGCTCTGACGAGCTTTTTTCCTGGTGTCTCGACTACATGAATTTAAGCTTGCTACTAGATTGGCATCTAGGTCCCACACTTTTACTGTTGAAATAGCTTAATGCAACCACCACTTCTACTCCAACAGTTTTTTTTTTCTACCACTTTCTGCAGGTGGAATTTCAGTTTACTTGATTCCCTGATAACTACAGCCTTCAAAAATTTAAATGCAACGTCAATCGTCATCTTCTATCTTCTTGAATCCCGTTCATATCTTGTCCTTTTCCAACCCCCCAATATACTCAGTCTTTTCTCTAACCTTCACTCCCTGTAACCCACTGTGTACTAGTGGTATTCCTGCCTTGCTTGGAGTGAAATAATTAAGATAAATTGGGGTATTCCTTCAGAACGTGATAGTTCTCCGCCATTTTCTATCCTATGTAGCTCTTAGTCATGTAAGCCCTTTTGTTATATATCCTTATCGATGTACAGTCAACCATTTAGACAAGCTGTTTAGGTAGGTTATCAGATGCTTTCCTATGTCTCTTTTGCCCTTAACATGAGTGTTAAATTTTTCTAACCCTGTTTCTTAATAATGTTCCTGTTATGGTCCGGTTCCTTGTACCACAGTGATAGTCCAATGTAGAACCAATAAAGAAGAACTCGAACACGTATATGGAATAACACAGATATATTACAAACAGAAATATATACAGAGAAGTAGAAAGTGTTAGTACGAACAATCAGGTTGAGTAGTAATTGTCTGAACGTGACTCTGTTTCGGACTGCCTCTGACTCGACTGACTGACTCGCTCGCTCTGACTCGACTGACAGACTCCTGACGGACTTCACTCCAGACTTCAGACTGAACAGTATTTAGTCATCCCCCCACGAAGGCATCATGTGTCACAAGGCCGGTTTAACGTGGGATCTCCGTGGGCTCGGCCAAAAATATGCCCTGTTAAAACCCGTATAAACGGGTTCAGGTTCGGATTACCTCCCGGAAAGAGACTCCGTCCTTCGGCGTAGCCTCGTTCGGGTTCCTCCCCGCCCGAAGGCAGAGAGTTCAACCGATCAGCCGGTCGCCCGACTTCGGACTGAACTCTCTGTTTCCTCTTGAGGCGCAGTATTTATTACGTATGGAATAGTCCATTATTTTATTATGGGTAAGGTCCCATAACAGTTCCTTAGAAATTTGAAAGGTTTCTTTCTGATTATAAGGATAAATGGCCTTTCTCCTCATCTCCCTCACTTTTACACTTTGAAGAAAACACTGCACAAACTGGTTATGTGAAAAATTTGTCTCGTCAACAATAAATAAATGTATTCCCAATTGAATTCAACATTGTACTTCATGTCAACGTAATAAAGTAAACAACAATCACAATTATCGCAAATCATTAGAGTCACAGTACGACCATATGTATTATATATTACACCCGGTAATATGGCCTCCGATTGAGAGATTGGAGAATTTGAGGAGCGTGGAACCACTTCTTAATTGCCATTCTTCCCAGGTCCACCCAGACCCGGGGTTGTAGCACCAGTTAGGGTTGCAGATATGGGCAACAACACTATTAAAGTATAAAAATACTTTTTATAGTAAAAATACCAGCAATACATTTTATATAGAAAAATCACGAACAATACATATTAGTAGTGGAATTACCAGCAATACCTACTTATAGTAAAGGTACCAACAATACAGTTTATCTGTAGTTGAAGGCATACAATTGTATTCAATATATTTAGATTTCGGCATTAAATAAGCCATAAAAGTGTTGATATGCCGCTAAACATAATCAACTATGTACTGCAGATAAAGAGGAGGGCAGCCTATTGGGAAAGGCTTTTTTGAATCCTAACTAACTTTAAATATATTCCTCTAAATTCGTCGTCGTCTTCTATGTGCTGTGTCCTTCCACAGCTTCTTGTCCTTTGATGCTCTTAGTAAGGCTTGTCTTTTTGTTATCTCTCCTAATCCCTGTTCTGTCGACCAATTTCAAAACTTCCTTAGGTAGGTTATTTTCTGCTTGCCTCTGACTCTCTTACTTTCGATATATCTTCTGTAAGAGTGTCAAATTCTTCAAACCCCTTTCCGCATTATGTGGATATTCCAATTCTCTCTTTCTGATTCAAAATTAAGTTTAGTCCCTGTTATTCTCAGCATCCTCCTGTAGAGGCACATTTCTCTGTCTATATTTCTGAGATGAGGTATTGTAATTTTTTTTACATTATTTACATTGTTCAGACTGTTGTCCTCATCTTTATTCCAGTATTCAAGACGTTTCGGCCATTGTACGCTCCGGCCTCCTTTAGGCGATTGGAATTTCGAACTGAACCCTTTATTTCGTTCACCGGGGGTAGATTGTTCTAGTTTCACGTGTTTATACCTCTTCTGCCTCAGTCATCTCCGTTTAATTTAACTCTCCAAATTTTTGTCTACCCCAGTGAGCGAAATAAAGGGTTCAGTTTGACATTCCAACCACCTGAAGAAGGGCGGAGCGTACAACAGCCGAAACATTGTAATAAATATGGCGATAAACATGAGGACAATAGTCTGAATAATGCAAATAATGTAAATGTCATGGGTCCTTACCTATAACTACAGAATGAACTCTTCCTAACACTATGTATACAACGCCTCTCAAGAGAGAGAGAGAGAGAGAGAGAGAGAGAGAGAGAGAGACGAATCGAGTCGAGCCGATAGTAGTTCACTCCAAACCAGACTGACAGTCATACTAACACCTTCCACATCTTGTATTATTATTTCATGTAATATACCTTCGTTATTTCTACTCTTGTGTTCGTGTTGTTCTTCCTTGGTCCTAACCTGGACCATAACAAATAATAATATAAATAGGCACATTTATGTTGCCGAAGGTTTCTTATATGTGAGGAGAATATCAAACATTCACTGTTATATAGGGGGAGTGACATTACATAATAGTTCAGTACTCTTTTCTTCGTTTCAAGCGGAATGTTTACTCTTTCTTAATATTTTGCTTGGCTTTCGCAAGACATATTTTGCTATTCCTAGGCTTCTTCGGATTTCGGTGTCACACAATCTGTTTCTCCAAAATATTTCATTTTTTTTTTTATTTGTGTTATATAGGAATAAAGTGTCACTGCCGACACTTGAGTTTGTCATTTGATGCTCTTAGTAAGGTTTGTCTTTTTGTTATCTCTCCTAATCCCTGTTCTGTCGACCAATTTCAAAACTTCCTTAGGTAGGTTATTTTCTGCTTGCCTCTGACTCTCTTACCTTCGATATATCTTCTGTAAGAGTGTCAAATTCTTCAAACCCCTTTCCGCATTATGTGGATATTCCAATTCTCTTTTTCTGATTCAAAATTAAGATCGCCAGTGAGCAAACACAGGCGATCCCATTATTGGATTAAGTAGACCACGTGACCATAGTTGAAACGCATATATGCAGGAAGTAGCTGACAACAAAAGATCTTTATTTCTAGTCTATCCTCTATTACTATAAGGACCGCTATTCTCTACTCTGTTCACTATACAAACTCAACTATTCGGATCACTATTCGGTGTTTACTTTTCGAGCGAGTATTATCGAGCAAGTAATAACTATTAGCGCGAGTGATATTTAAAGGCGTCTGACACCAGTATTGTTCAACGGCGTTCCTATAGTTGTATCTGCGATTACAAAGTCTCTACTTCAATGAGCATTACGAAAGTGACAACCGGTTTTTGTTGACATTACATAAGTGGCAACGAGCGTTCGTTGACATCACAAAAATTTGCTTGAATTTCGTCTATCTAATTTGTAATTCGCATATTGGACTGCTCTTTTTGTTGGTAACCATACATTATGTAAAAATAGGACCTGTCTACTTTGCTATTTATCTCATATAAAATTGATTCATGCCTTTTCTGCTGGCCGAGGGCGGAAAGAACACAAAAGAATCGGCCAGAATTGGAACCCCCAACGCCAATTTCAAGTGGTGCATCGATAATCTTTATGCTTCACAGATTGCCCATAAAATTATACTGACATAAGTAAAAACATTATATTGATTAATATATATATATATATATATATATATATATATATATATATATATATATATATATATATATACCGATATAAGTAAAAAACATATAGCGATATAACTAAAAATATTCTACTGACATATGTAAAAAAAAAAGGACTATAATAATTTCTCCAAATTAGATTTTTGTCTTTTCCATATTCTTATTAATCTGTCATTACTTCATCCTAATCTAATAACCGTTCATATTTGGATGATAATGGATAGATTTACGCGATGGCTTTTCGCAATTCCTATTAAAGACATGTCAACAGAAACCGTAGCATAGAAACATTGGTCGCTGATTTGTACGCACAACGACAACGCCAAAATCACAATTCCAATCAGTACCGATTCGTGAACTTGCTCGATTACAGACTGCTAATCATATAAATAGGAAAGCTTATCGTCCTTGTGCTAATCGGTTAATTGAAAGATTTTATCGGTTAGTTAAAAGCATTAGTAGATGCTCAGTTAGTCATTTCAAAATGGAGAAAACATTTGCTATTTGTTCTTCTTGGATTGCGATCAATAATTTTATTTTCTAATCATCTCCCCCCTCCAAAAAAAAAAGAAGGATTTACAACTTTGCAGATATATTGAATTATGATTCTTAGACATATCGCGTTGTATAAAATAAACAAAAATTTTGCGAAATATTTTTCCGTAAATAAATAAGCCGCTCGTAAAAAGACCCAAGCAATAAAACCCCTTAGACGTAAGGGGTTACTGAACTTAGGACAATATAAAAAAGAAGAAGACATTATTAAGGAAAGAGAACAATAAAAGAATAGGAATTAAGAAGATAGACGTTAACGACTGACAATGTATTTAAATTTTCGAAGATCAAAATTGACTGGAAAGCAAGTAGTTGGACGAGAGTTCCACAAGCGAGAAGTGCAAGAGAAGAAACAGTTAGCATAGAACTTACGGTTATATTTAGCCATTTTAACTGTAAAATGATACCTTGCCGCCAATCTGGTACTCCGCTTAAATCCATAAAGGCTAGGTACCATAGAAGGAAGTTTGTCTGGACAATTACCATGATTATATTTATAGAAAAGACACAGGGAAGCTACGTTACGGCGATGAGAAAGTGTTTGAAGCCGAGATGCCAGGTCAGGACCACTAAAAATTCAAATTCCTCCTTTTATTTTATCAAGAATCTCTAAATATATTGCAGACGCACATGATCAGATGGGTCAGCAATATTCAATTTCATAGCAGAAGACCTAGCGATTGATTCAATATAATATTTCCATTTCATGTCAGCGAGAAACGTTAGGCTGAGAAGGTGCAATAAGTCGACCTCCTGGAGATTAACATCAGCTATATTGTTGGAAGGCAAAAAGATTCTCTAAGACAATTAAGAGAGAGAGAGAGAGAGAGCAATTTCGTTTTAAAGAAGGCCTTCATCCCATACTTTCCTAATTGTTATATTTGTTGTCGCCTGTTTAGGAGCCAGAAAGAAAGACACGGAAGACGAAGGTCTGTTGAAAAAAGTATATTGAAGATATATACAAAACAATAGTGTTAGTTATAAGTAGATTAGCACTGCGTCTACTACTCCACTTCACTTCACACTCTGCGCTCCCGTCCGGCTCTCGCAGTTTGTATTTATGAGAGAAGGAAGAGTTCATTATACTGTAAGAGGGTTTACCACAACAATATTGTACCACACTGTATGCCTCGTGTGGCAGACACAGCGGACCTAAACCGGAGTCGAATGGCAGAAATCGTGAACAGGACTTGCCTTATTCTCGAGAGAGTTCGACTGGCATAGAGGATTTTTGATTTGAGAGAAGGCGATTATGTCGGTCTATCAAAAGAGACACTTCTTTGCTGTCCTGCAAGAAATTGGTTCATTAGCAACTGTGTACAATATTAGCGTGGTTGGACAGAATCGAGGAGGGACATTCTGGTGTGTTAGTACTCCATTCTAAGGTACCCGTATCTGTCGAGCGAGTGATTGGTGATTCTCAATTATAAGTAGACCATCGTGGAAATGAGAAAGGGTGTCTGTCGGGGTACATCGGACTATACGTACGGTTCTGACAGGAGGAACGAACGACGAAGCGGATACAGGAAGAAAACAACAATAAATACGAAGAAACCGGTGTAGGGGGAAGAAACATCCAATCTGATATTACGCCCCCAAACAGTGGCTAACTTCTTTTAAGCTCCCATCGTAAGAATGACAATTACAAGCAAGATTGTCTACTATAGCATATCTTTGTTTATACCATCACCTGCACATTCATGCATGTTAATTTGTTTTAGCGTGTCATGGCGCCATCAAACGGATAATTAAATAAATAAAAATGAAAAAATATGACTAAACAGAAAAAATTTATTTTTAATAGTTAAATTTGTTCGCAAATTGACTGTCTTAAACTATCACAGGCGAGCTTGAACGTGATGTAATGTTTAACAAACCTTTCTCGAGAAATCACCTAAAACTGAGTAGTGAATTCGATCCTATCGGGTTGATTGATACACTTGTGCCACATATAAGCTAAGCTTAATAAATCTCTAATTATGAAGAAATATAGTTTCAAGCTGTGCTATATTTATGGGATAAAGTGTTCAATATCAGACGTAGAGCGTATGTAAGTATATAAGTGAACATTGAAGTCCATACTTAGACGTGGCAGACTGTTTCATGCTAGACGCAATCATCAGGCCTGAGTGTTGACTTCAATTTTCACTTTTATATTTAGACTAGCAGTATGGCCCGGCGTTTCCCGTGCTTGATTCAAAAATCGCACGACTCATACGGCAATAGCTATCACTTGACTTAAAATATTTTTGCCTTTCCTTGCCTTTAAAGGAGTGACCTCTGCTGTGTTGATGTTGCTACATTCCTTACTTCTTGCCTATCTCAGACTGCGATTTTTTTCTAAGCTCTAGAGTAAACATTAAATCTGTTACGAAAAAAAGGACTAAACAAAATGAATACAAAACGATCAGCTTTAAAAAGAACTCGTAACTGGAAAAACCGAATGAAAATGAATGTTAACAACAAATACTTTTTCACACTCAACCCAGTTCTGCGGAATCAGAATCAACGTTGAGTTTAAGCAAGCGAATGAGCCAATTGAAGTAAAGTGCCATGCAGATTTAAATTTTTCCCACTTGTGACGAATGCAGCTATCGATTTTTTGCTAGTTAACATTTGTGCCAGTCAGCTGTTGGCTCTCACGCTGGCCAATAGAATCTTCCTGTCTATTTGTGGCAGCCAGCTCTAGGCTCTCACTCTGGCCAGCAGAAAATGGCCGCAGATGCCATGAAAATACTTGCAGAAAAGACAGAGGGAATCCACGGCACGTCTCTGAGAAAGTGACTGTAGACGAGGTGCCAGGTCAGGGCCTATCACATTGCATATCTGTCTCTGGATTTTGTCGTGGTCCCCAAGACGAACAGCGCCGGCTCCCGGTCATATATGGCAGTATTATTCAATGCAAGGACAAATGGTTGATTTGTAGATTTAAAGGATGGATTCAGGCAAGAAAACCTTTCTGGCGCGACACATAGAACCAAATTTCCTTGCGGTAGATGAAGCTATTGATTCAATGTATTTCTTCCACCTCAGGTCAGCGGACTGCGTGAGACCAAGCAGGCTCAGAGAGGGGCTCTAGGTGAGTTGAACATCAGCGATTCTGGTGGGAGGCAGGGAATGTTCTCTATGGTGGGTAAATGAGAGCAGTTTCGTTTTGGAGGTATAATAGTTTATCAGCCATTTTCTGCCCCAGTCAATCACAGATTGGAGGTCACTTTTCGAGACCCACGGCCAGCTTAGTTTTGTCAGCGATACCAGATTTATTATTTCATTACTTATCTACGGGTTTGTCTTCCTTCTTTATTTCTGTCTGTTATCTCGAAAACTCGAGATACAACAGGAACTTTCTACCATATCTTTATTTTCTAGTCAACCTTAATCTCTTCCTAGACAATGCTCTACGCATGTACAATCACAGATGTGAAGAGACAGACACTGGTCAGTTAAGCATTTGAAACCACCTCCCAAAAATAATGGCAGGCTGGGAGGGTTCTTTGTAGTGGGTAAATGAGAACAGTTTCATTTTAGAGGCATTAAAGTTTACAAGCCACAGTCAGCCACAGATTGGAGGTCCTTCTTGCAGCCTACGGCCAGGTTAGTTTTGTCAACGATGCCGAAGTAAATAGTTGTGTCATCAGCGTAAGGGTCAACTTGGGAGTTGATGACATCAGGAAGGTGGTTGATGAAGATCGCAAACAATGTAGGACCCAGGATAGAGCCTTGGGGAACACCAGCGTTCGTGTGAAAGGAACTAGAGGACAACCAGTTTATGTAACTGACCATAGTTAAGCGGAGTTGAGAAGGTAGCATGAGGTTAATTGCTAAGCGTACCTTCGTGTAGAAAACCTTCTATTTGATTACATACCTACAAGTTTGTCTTCTCTATTTATTTCCTTCTGTTATCCCGAAAACACACCTTGTAACGCTTGCAAATCAATCACAGATGTGAAGAGATAGACACTGGTCAATTAAACAATTGAAAACACCTCCCAAAATGATGGGAGACAGGGAGGGTTCTCTTTGGTGGGCAACTGAGAGCAGTTTCGTTTTAGAGGCATTAAAGTTTACAAGCCATTTCCTGCCCTAGTCAACCAAAAATTGGAGGTCCCTCTCGAGGCCTACGAACAGGTTAATTTTATCAACGATGCCGGATTTGCTATTGAGGCAGGAGTAAATAGTAGTGCCGTCGCTGCAGATGCCAACTTGGGAGTTGTTGGCATCAGAAAGATCGTTCATGAAGATCAGAAACAGTGTAAGACCAAGGATAGAGCCTTGGGGAACAGCAGCGTTTGTGTGAAAGTTACTGGAGAGGAACTTGTTTATGTAAATAAGCGGAGTTAAGCAGAGTTGAGGAGAGTTAGGATTAGGTCACTTGTTAAGCGTACCTTCGTGTACAAAACCTTCTAGTTTATTACTTCCGTACGAGTTTGTCTTCTTTGTTTATTTCTGTCTGTCTGTTATCTCGAAAAC
>CAHIKZ030001481.1:87500-105000 GCA_903632075.3 Acanthosepion pharaonis
ACCCCTACCAGAGCTATCAGGACACCGACACAGTATTTGTGGAAAAATGACTCTCTCAGCGGCTGGTTATTCCAGTCACAAGAGATCACACCAGAGAGGTCAGGTGCAAACTCCTATAAATATAACCCTACCAGAAAGACCTGCAGGTTAATTGTGCGTGTTTTGTGACAGGTTCTGTAAGTCTGTTGCGGGACTCACACATCACATGATTGTACACATGGGCAGGCAAGTTTCCAAGATAAGAGTGACTAACATTATGTTTTCCACGTGTGTATGAGAAGGTGTAAATGTGAAGCTGGCCTTAAAAATCACTTACGGGTCCATAGCAGAAGGTTAGCTCAGGTATAAAAGATGGAGATAATAATAGCTACCAAGTGAAGAGATTGTCTTCTGCAAATAAGTGACAATCATCATATATTCAATACAAGGGTATATCCCTGCTCAACAAATGATGAGACGACACCACGGCATGCTTGTGACCCCCCTTCACAGTCTTTTTACAAGATTGTTTTAAAATAATTGTCACTTTTACTCTAGTAGTTTCTTGAAGAATTGGTCATTCTAAGCGATGTTACAGCCAGCCCTATATATATATATATATATATATATATATATATATATATATATATATAAAAAAAGGCTTTAAACTCTAATATTCCATGGTCATAATTTATTCCATTGGAATCTATAAATACGATCCAATTCATCAGACCTACAAATTCAAAAGAAAAACATAAAAAAAACAACTCCGAAATAAAAAATAGAATTTAGAGAGAGTGTAAGTATGAGAGTGTGGGATGAATGTTAGAGCTAAAAGAGGGGTAACAGACGAGAGAAGGTGGGAGATTAAACCTTAACAGTGAGAAGTTTTAAAAGAGGTGAGTTGAAGAGGTTTAAGTGAGAGAAATATGAATGTTGTCGGATGAATATATACACACTTTTTTTTATTATATCCTTACTCTGTCCTGGACATTGAGTTTACCTGGATTCTATCCTCTTGGAATTTTTTATCAAAAAAATATACATGTATGTGTATGCACCTATGTGTATATATATTTATATATTTTGCATATGTATGTATATTTTTTTAATACTTATATTATATATATATATATATATATATATATATATATATATATATATATATATATATATATATTTTGAAAATAAAAAATAAAAAATTAAAAAATTAAAATCATTAGACACACTGGGTTGTAGATTAATATTCTTTCGTTTTTTTATTATTATTATTCCATTTAGATTCCTCAACTAGTTTCGGCCTGAAATGGCCATCATCGGGAGGAGAAATTAAATATTTCTGCTTGCTGTTAGCAGTGAACTACAGAAATGAATGTCTTTTGTTGGAGAAAATGAACTTTTGTCTGTAGTTTTTTTGTTTTGTTTTTTTTTTTTCTTTTTAACATGAATCTTTTAACATTCCTTGTGTTGGTCAAACAGTCTCTTTTAAGTTGTTATTTGAGATAAGAACTGGATAGATATATTTTATCCTGAATTCTCTGGTCAGTTTGACAGTTTTATTGGACCTGGTGAGGGGGATGTGTCTCTGTTTAGTGTTTTGTGTGTGTTATTTGGTTCTTAGGGAGTGAGTGAGTATGATATGTGTAAGCGTGTGTATTGCTGTGGGTGTGTGTTATCATTTGGCTCATTAGGGAGGAGTGAGTATGTATGTGTGTGTGTGTGTGTATAATCGTGTGGGTGAGTGTATAAGTGTGAGGCCTCCATTCCTACGTAAGTATGTCTGTCTTGTGTGGGTGAGGAATGTGGGTAGGTTTTGATTTGTTGATTGTTACTATTATATATTGTTAAATTTATGATTTAGCCCGGCTGGGTATTGTGTTTTTTAGACGTTGTATCCACTTATTTTCATGGGACTCTAAAATCTTTCTAATGTTATCTGCTCTGAACTTTTCTATTCTCTCAATTATAGTGAATCTGGCATGGGTTTTGAAATCGTGTTTTTCTAGGCGGAAATGTTGTTCTACAGGTAATAACTGTTCATAGGGTTTTTGTCAGATATACTTGATAAAGGGGTCAGAATGTCGAACAAACCCCCATACCTCCCCGTCATTATTTTATGTTGATTGTTATTTTTATTTTTATGACGAAAGTATGGGGCACACAGTGAGGAACTCACTCACTCACTACACAGTAGTAATTGATCTAGCGAGACAAGCTTGGTAACCATTACATCACGTCGACTTGCCCTCCCCGTCTTTCTTTTATGTCTCTTTATTAAGATGGATGTAAATACATCTATCTCTTTTCTTCTTTCTCTCTTTTTTCTTTTTCCTAAGTTTGCTTGCATGTCTTTTATCTTCTACGCCCTCAATCACTTTAGCCTTACGAGAGATATATATCTCGATCGACCCCACCCTCTGCGACCAACCCCTCCTGCCATCAATTTAAACCTGCCTCCTGTGTGTGCATAAATTAAAAATAATAATACTGAATTCTTCTTATACTTGGAATATTTGTCAGCCATTTATTTGTATGAATAATATATATATATATATATATATATATATATATATATATATATTATTTATTTATTATAATTTTATCATGTAGACAAACCATTTTACTCACTACAAAGATGCAACTTCGTTTCGGTGCAATTCAACTGCACTTCGACGGAGTGCAGTTGGAATGCACTGAATGATAAAATAATAATAAAGGAATAATTATCGATCTACTATCGATATCGAACCCTCTTTTAGATTAATGATGTGCACGTTGGAATTTATATATTATTACTTTCGTTTTCATTAAATCGGATATATATATATATATATATATATATATATATATATATATATATATATATGTAATATCCATTACATTCACTTACGTGTGCTAATACCCTTGGGAAAGGTGTGAATCCTCTTCTCCCTCCAGCTATGGGTGAATAGCAGGACAGACTTAGTTCTATAGCCTTGGATGGCAACTTGTCTACGAGAAGGACAACTCTGAATTCAAAACCTGCGGATGGCCGTTTGGGGATCTTGTGGCACGTAGTGCACCAGGTCTCTGTATTCGGCCCTTCAAAAAGTGTGGATGGTCCTGCACGAAACCTTCACCACTATAATCAAATCTCATGTGCTGTTGCCGGGCTGTCGGTTTCCTGGGAACTGATCTGCTTGACCCTCATACGTCGAATTCGACGGGAGAGAGTCGACTATATATATACAATAAAATACAAAATAAACTCATATTGGGGTAAGCCTATTTCAGCAGACGAAAACACATCTTCTGAAATAGGGCATCCCTCTTTACGACTTCTACTTTAAGCTCAGTAGATGATTGCCGACAGGACCTCATCATTTTAAAGTTGATATGTCTAGATGTGACCGTAAGTTCTATACTAACATTTTCTTTTATCGCTTGTGGAATTCGTTTCGGAATCCTTTTTTTCAGTCATGTTTAATCTTAAAAAAATTAAATGCACTGTCAAACATTATGTTTTGTCTACTTGATACCTGTTCTTTTATTGTCTTTTCTCCTTAATGTTTTTTGATTTTTTTATCTTCTTTCACACTCAGTAAGCCATTGCGTCTTAGTGGCTTTATTGCCTTGCTTGGAGTGACATGATTAAAAGTAAAACAATTATAAAAGTCTGGTGTTGAAAGCCTGAAAATTGATAGCAACCCAACTTCGATATTTCCCCGAAGCCTCCTCACAAGGCAGGATGTGGCACAGGGCCTTATGATTTTCCAAAGCTAGCTAACATGTGTATGGGGCTGTCAATGAGGATCGAACTTACTACTAAGTCGTAATTGTTTTAGCCAGACAAGCTCGCTAACCATTGCATCACGTTGAAATGCCCATAGCAAGCCTAACTTCTGTTGCTGCATCTTTCACGCATACTTATAGCGATTTTCCAAGCGTAACTGAGATGTGGAACAAGGCCGAAATTAGGGGGCACCCAGTGAGGATCGAACTCACTAGTCAGTCGTAATTGTTCTAGCGAGACAAGCTTGCCAACCATTATCTCACGTCGAAGTGCCCATAGCAACCTAAATTCTGCAGCAACATCTTTTCACACATACATATATACACATATGCTGGCAACATATATGTTTTTTACCTCATCTCAAATAAATTTTTCGCGCTTTTCAATCGTTACTTAATGTCTTTTTAATGAGTCGTGTCCTTTCAGGGCGTGGGCTGTCAGGGCGTGGGTCGTCAGGGAATGGGCCGTCAGGGCCCTCCATAACTTTCCGTCTTTCGTTTTACATAGAAACCACGATCGTTTGCTCGTGTGCGTTTGTGAAAATGTTAACAAATAAACTCATTGGTTTGTGGCTAAAATTCAAACCGTTATTTCGTCTACATTGATATGTCCGGCTCAGACGCATTAATTCATTGAATGCTACTAAATATATTAAATTATCTTCTAAACCGGATATTAACAAAGCATTATATTATATATATATATATATATATATATATATATATATATATATATATATATATATATATATACTAGCAGTAGAGCCCGGCTTTGCCCGGGGATGTAACAGTAAGAGATACATCAAGTATCAACCATCATAAAGACTGAAAAATAAAATTGACAAAGATTATTGTTTAAGGTTGACGGACACGCATGTCTTAATTAGTTTTTTTGTTCTTTGTTTGTTTGTTTTTTTGTTTTTTTGTACGAATTGGTCAAACCCAAACTCAAACAAAAACATTGTTTTCAATCGTTATGAGTCTACCGATTGAATAGAAATTTTATTATAAACAATTGTCTTGTAAATGGAATTTTTAAAGCATTCTGAATGTAAAAAATAAAAAAAAAAAGTGTGCAAAACAATAAGAAACACTACCTGCAAAAAAAAAGGTGAAGTTTTTGTTGAAATCGGTTTTGAAAAATGTAGGAAATCCGATCCCATATATAAACGAACACAGACACACACACACACACACACAAACAACCTGGGCTTTTATAATAAGTATAACTCGATATGAGTTGTCCCCCTTTCATTCTCGCGACAGCGATGATTCTTAATCGTGTTTTCAAATTGATTTCGTGCAAAAACAATTGTGTTTTTTCGATTTTTGGCGCTGTCAGAACCACCGCAAGGTAATTTTACGTAGTCCTGTGAAGTTTAGTTGAAATCGGTTGGAAAATGTAGGAAATCCGATCCAATATATACACGAACAGACACACACACACACAACCTGCGTTTTATAATAAGTATGATTTATATATATATATATATACAATTTCTCCTATACATACCTATATGGCTAATATATAAATTAGGGAAAGCATTAACAATAATTGTTTTTTTAATGTGCCGAGTTCCTTTAAGATGTGAACAGTCATGGCTATCCTCAACTTCCTGCCTTTTATTTTTTTAAATAAGTTTTGACCACGAGCAATCTCCATTTGTCCGTGTCTTGCTATTCATTCATTTAAAAACGTTTAATGGTTTACTCATGGTTTTGTTCATTTCCATATGTATGGTAAAATCTTTATGCCTTCTTTCCTCATAGACGTTTCAGCTATCGTTTTCTAGTTGTAAATGTATTTTTGCTTGATAAATCCTTTTCGTTGCTCGTCTGTTCATCCCATCAATTCAGCATCTCTTGTAACCGCATCTCTTTTGTTTCAAGTCTCTTCTTTATCTGCGAGAAAATTGGCCAGCAGTTACGGCTCTATAGGACATTAGACATCTCCCAGCAGCTCATAAAGCTTTTCTTAATACTTTGCTTAAATTCTGTAACAGAAGGTAGCAAAGGAAAGCGAGAAGAAAGGACTAAACATCAGCTATAAGAAAACAGAATGCACGTTTGCTAGCAAAAGGAGGAGACAAAAGTGCGAATTGCAAATCGGAGACAAATTCAACAAATTACAAGCATTTAACTATCTAGGATGTGTTTTAACAGACGGCAGAAAATGCGACATTAAAATCCGAAGACGTATTGGGATGGACAAAGATGCCTTCCAAAAGCTAAGCAGAGTGTTAAGAGACAGGAAAATTTCGTTAGAAACAAAGAAAAGAATACTAAACTCTGACGTGGTATCTGTTCTCCTGTATGCTGGATAATCTCCTCAAATATGGAGAAGAGATTTGAAGCAACAGAAATGTAGTTCTACAGAAAGATGATGAGGATATCATCAGGATACACAACCTTGTCTTACGCCCCTTTCTATTTTTTTGTGTACCTACTCAATTCTTTTTTTTTTTATCCATATGCAGTCGGTATGCTCCCAGTATAAATTTTGGATTATTAATTCTGAATTATTTTAATATATTGATCTAGTTTCCATCACAATTTAAATAAGTCCTTCTGTCAGATCTTAAGAAATACTTTTGGGTAATCTATAAAACATAACTACAGGTCCTTCTGCATTTGTATCTCGCTGACATTCTAATCATTTCTGGTTCCAGTGTCAGTGACAAAACTTCACGATTTTTGTATTAGTTCTGGTCTAATACGGCTCTGCGCTGTATTTTGAAGCAATAGAAATTCGGTTCTACAGAACGATGCTGAGAATACCATGAATCTATCATGTGAGCAAAGACGAAGTTTTAGAGAAAATCGAAATAAAAAGGAAACTGCTATTTAACGTCAGAAGAAACAGTTGAAATTTCTAGTATTTTCTAGAAATTTCTAGGACAAATAATGCGGAAAGAGGCTTTGGAAAATTTGAAAGGAAAGGCATATGAAAAGAGTGCATAACATACTTAGCGATATTGAGTAAATGGATAACGGAACATGAAGAGACATGATCGCCAACGTCCGTGATCCACTTAATCCAATAATGGGATCGCCTCTCTGGCGATCTATGTTCAAACTCAAGTGTCGGCAGCGGCACGTTATTCCTATATAACACTAAATTTGTTATAACGGATCCATCCAGCGATGTGTTTGAAATGAAGCATTGATGTGTTGGCTGTCGAAATATTTCACTCTGCAAAGGAAATTGTTGTAGCGATAACTGACTGGCGACTTCATTCGTCGAATTCACTTTTCTCGCTTCTGCATATAGCCAATCAGATTCATATTAGCAAAATTCAAATTTGACAGCTAATTATCTTATAATTATTGGCGTCATTCATCGTTATTTTTTTTCTAAACAAGTTGTAATAAAATAATTAGTGTGAACATTTGTATTCGGAGTCGAGAACACAGTTGAGACTGAAGCCATGATTAACTAAATTACTTACATCGACGTCTGATCTTAGTGGCTGCCTCTTTACAGCAAATAAAACCGCGAAAAAAAAGCAACTCCGAAAAACATGCTGCGTTGTCTCTTGAAGGTAGAAGATTTCGACGTGGGCGATAAGGACTCTATAAGAACAAATTTTTATTTCTTCTCGTTCTTAGTAAATTTTCTTTTTCTATCTCCTCAAAGCCATGTTCTGATATCTGTTTGAACAAACTTGTAAAGGGAGTTCACTCGCTACATTCCCCTGTCCTTCTTGCCTTTACCGTCTTGTGAGTGTCAACATTCTCTAAGCCTTCTGGCCTAATTTCTTTGCCACGACATTTTTTCTGTTCATCTTAAATGAAGACAACTCCGAAAAAAAATTATGTGTAAATGGCAAATTTTGTATTTTAATTTAAATGTAAAATCTCTCTCCATTTCTTGACTCTAATATTTTATTATTATCATTTATATTCCGTCTCGCTTCAAGATGTAAGCGATCATGGCTCTCCACGACTTCCCGTACCTCTAAGCAAAGTTTACCTCTTTATCATGCTTTCTCGTTCCTTTTCTGTTACCTGTTTATACAAAACTCATTAGGTAATTTGCTCGCTGTATTTGTATACATACCCGCTTCACTTAATACGCCCTGTGAGTGTTAAAGTTTCTAAGCTGTCCTTCTTTATAATGCGTCCCATAATTTTCAAATGTCTCTAATTTCATGTATTACTGTCTCCATCGTTCTGATGTGTTCAGTCCATTTTATTGTCAGTATCGGTCGGTAGACCTACATCAATGTGACAATTCTCTTCTTAGTCTTGAAGAATATTGTCTCGCATTCACTGCCATACAGGATGATAGATATTAAAGAGTTATTGTTTCTAAGGAAATTTTTCGATGTCTTAATACCTTGCTTAGTTTCTGGAAAGGCCTTTTCGCTATTCCAATACGTTTTCGGATGTCAATTCTAAAAAAATCGGTTTGTCAAAATTCGGTTAACCAAAGACACAAACAAAAAAAACAACAACACACACACACACACAAAACACACACACACACACACAAAGACACACACACAGACAGACAGACCACACACACACACACACACACACACACACACACACACACACACACAGACAGACAGATCACACACACACACACACACACACACACACACACACACACACACACATTCCACACACACACACACACGCACACATTCCAGACACACATTCCACCATCCCCGATCAGACTCAGAACTTTCACCAATCGCGATGTTTCCTCGGTGAGGCCTCGTGCCTTGAGCGCCTTTTCGGACTTAAACTTTTGCTCAGACCTCAAGTGGAACTCGTCCATACGACCCATCGCTAAAGATGCTGGGAAAATGGTCGGTTCCCTGTGTCGCTCCAGGAAGTACCAGGCTCCTCGAGCTATCCCCTACCTTTAAAAGAGGGAGGTCACCGGGAAAACAGGGTACTGCTGCCATATATGCGGAGGAGCTACCAAGTCTTCACTTTCCACTCTCAAAAGAGTCCAAAGTCGTCTCCGCGTCCTTTTGGGTGATGAACTATTTTTCACCCTACAACCCAATTCTCACAGACGGAATGTAGCAAGCCTCTCGCTGTTCTGTCTTTATTTCAATGGAAAGTGTTTAAACGAACTGCACTCCTTTGTTCCACCTTCACGGCTAGGGACTGCCATGCCACTCATCGTGTAGCGAACTACCCACATTCCATTCCCATTCCTTTGGTGGGATGTAAGTCCCACGCGTGCAGCTTCTTCTCACGAACCTTTGTCTTGTGGAACCAGCTCCCAAGATGTTGCTTTCCCGATCACTACAATGATAACCTGTCCATATCTAGGGTTCGACCATTATCTTCCACACATAACCGCGTAATGTGTGTTTCATATTCTGTAAGTAGTCCAGTAGTCCTTGGGCCTTGTACAGAGTAAACATCATTGTCAGTATCTATCTATCTATCTATCTATCTATCTATCTATCTATCTATATATAAAAGTGAACATAGAAGTCAACACTTAGGGTCCACAGTCTGTTTCATGCTAGATGCAATCGTCGGGCCACCTGCTTCTAGCATGAAACAGAATGTGGCCTCTAAGTGTTGACTTCTATGTTCACTTTTATATTTACACACACACACTATCTCTGATATTGAGCACTTTATCCCATAAATATAGCACATCTTAAGACTATATTTCTTCATATATATATATATATATATATATATATATATATATATATATATATATATACAACATAATGAAAAGTCCCACAATTATTTAAGACATTTAATAATAAATATGTTTATTATAAACAGAACATTTACTTAAATATTTGTATCTATAAAAAGAACGTATAAACATAAAAATTGTCTTAAAATATATATATATATATATATAATAATATTTTTTGTTTAAAAATATGATTGCTAGAATTTACATAAGAGTTCTCATGTTTAAAAAGTTGAAAAACATATATATGTATATTTATATATATATATATATATATATATATATATATTGTGTGTTTGTGTGTGCGTTTGAGTGTCTCCTGTTTGGTTACCCAAATTTTCATTATAACCGACTAATTTGTTTTAGAAAAATAATGGTGACTGAAAGAAAAATTATACTTAGAATCAAAGAGAGAACAGAGAGTGAAAGAGAGAGAGAGAGAGAGAGATGAGAGAGAGAGAGAGAGAGTTGAAATTTGGGGACACTTTTTTAAAAATCATTTCACCCCAAGGAAGCTGATAATGCCACTAAGACGCAAGTTGTTGCTAACGGTGAAAGAGAATGAGAAAACTTTTGAGATACTTTAAAAAAAATAATCTTTTTAAGCCAAGCAAGGCGATAATGTCACTAAGACGCAAAGAGTTACTTTGGCGAGCAGAATGAATAATAAAAGAACAGAGTACAAGATGACAGAAGAGGCTTACTTACTTTATCGAGTTGTCCTCGATCGGATCACTTAAAAGGGTGACTGTCATAATATTGTCAAACGCTTTTCTGTCATTGTTGAAGCTTGGATAAGCATGGAATAATAATAATAATACAACACAAAATGTACGTAAACAAAATGTATTGAAACAAGGAAAAGGTACACAATATTTACAGTTAGTTTTGGTATATTCTTGGGAAGACTGTTCCTGCAGAATGGGTTGACTAAATCGCAGTCGGGCAGAGTCTCTCGATTCGATCTCTTCTTACTATCCCCCGTCTTCCGGTACCAACCCATATTTATATGGTCGGTACTCCACTTATGTAAATTAGGTGTATCGTACCACAACAGTCATGGATGTTGATGCTGTATTATTGGACTGGAAGAGCTCACCCCAGGAGTCATTGTTTCATCATTTCATATTCTTCACTCGGTTGTGGAACATTAAATAGACTAGGCCCAGAGTACATACGGGGTTTTCCTTTTATATATTTAAAAATAATAATAAAAACTTTAAATTTTTAAAGCTATACTCAAGTAATCAAAATTTACTAAGAGTTGTCAAGGGCAGGAAATTATGGAGAGCCATAATCACCCAAGTCCTGAAGAGACATGGCACATAGAATAAGAAGAAAAAGAAAATCGAAATTTAATTTTTAGCCTGATTTAAATTACATATATCAATTATAAGTTATACTATTGTTCACAAAAATTGTTCTGTTAAAGTTTCCTCTTTGACACGTCGACTTTATGAATGAATTTAAGCGTCGTACTAGATTGGTGGATAGGTGTCATCATTTTATAGGGGAAATGGCTAGGTCTAACCGTAAGTTCTACGTTAAAGCTTTCTTCTCTCCCATTTTTATTATCCCTTCTCCTTAATCATTTTTTAAAAATTAGATTCATTCACACCCAGTAACTGTTTGCGTCATAGTGGTTCTAACGATTTGCTTGGACGCAAAATGATTAAAAAAATGGCTCTTCGGCTAAAATAAACGGGTCCTTTTTCCTTTCTTCTGTAGGTGTTAATTATCACAAGAAGTCTGCAGTATTATTTGAAATTATTCCAACCTCATATGGAGGGTAAGTCAGCTTGTTTGTAATTTGATTTCATATGTTTTCATTTTTTTTATCGATCAGATATCTTTACATTTGGTCGAGTAATCTACATTATATCCGTCTGTTCTATCGACACGGCTTCTGTAACACAAAGATGGAAATTAATCTACAGTGAATTTGTTGGATAAAAAAAAAGGAAAGAAATTTCAAGATAAAATTATTTCTCTATGTTCCAATAACACACATCTATCTTTAATATCCGGCCTTTTCCAAAATCGCACACATTGTCGCGCTTTCCCTGAGGAGAAACTCGCTTTGGCTAAATTGCTTCGACTGGATATTACCATAAAAATCTTGATGAAATAAAAATTGGCATAATATCTAGATGTTAATTTGTGGCTCATAGATACTAGCTTCTGACAACGAATTCGGACACATGTGATATATTCAACTTTATTTGTCTGACTGCGTCTGCTTAAGAGTAGTGTAGCGGTTATCGGCGCTTGAAATGAAATCGGCGAGCCGGGTTCAAATTCCGGTCGATTCTGTTTCGCTCACTTTAGCCTTTGCTGGCAACCAGTCTAAGAGAAGAAAATTCAAAAGCATGCCCAACCTAAGCATCTATCAAATTCTGATGCCTTCCTCTATGACATATCATCCTTATTATTCAAAAGCTGAACTTCTATTCACGTGGAGGAAGCCGAGAAGGTCACCAACTTAACTTTCCCTAAGAACTTGAAACTTGCATCCAATATTATTATTGTTTAATTTTGTAAATTTAAAATATTTATATAAGTATTGCGTTACTAATTATTGTGAGATCGGAAACTACCTACACAATAGACTCTTCCCGGCCTATAGTAAGTAGGCGACATAGCACTCTAGAGAGTGACAGAGAAAGACAAGTACGACTACCAGTGTTTGACACTAACATATAGTAAGCTCTGCTTACACTATCTCTGTAACCTGTTGTTAATATATCTTTCTTACATCTAATCCGTGTTCCGTGTTTTCCTTCTGTGGTCACAACTTTGGCCCCACATCACTAATAATAGCTGGCCCCTCGTATTCGAGGATACCCGTCAACTAGGGCAGCTAGCCAATCCCTATTGCAGACTCTCGCTCAGGCACATTTGTGTCTGTTTTACACCCACAGAGTCCACTTGTGGTCTATATTGCAACTATGGTGATCAGACCATAGTTACAGTTTCTGGGAGAGAGCGTGTTATCTAGCGTGTTTAGCAATCTGAACAAGGCCAGCACGCTCAAGCCCTCGGCCACGGTGACTTGTGACTTTGTGCTAGCACAGCTATCGATCCCCCCCCACCACAGTTTCCGTTTACCAAATTTCACTCACAAGGCTTTCGTCACCCGTGGTATGGTTTTCAGACACTTTCCAAACGTGGCTCACACGGGGATCATTCCCCTTCCCCAAACCGATAGCACCAGGAAGCCTTCTTCCTGACAAATCATGCGTGGTGAGATTCGATCCACGTTACTATATATATATATATATATATATATATATATATATATATATATTCCTGAAGCTATATACATCAAGCAGTTGAAACCTAACCTGAACAAAATAAACTATGAAACCCACACAAATATTCTTAAATGCCTATAATTGATAACAGAAGCCATTGGTTTATACCAACTGCTTCCCATAATTAATACTTCTCGTTTTCATTCTTGCGTAGTCATATGTGAAGTCATGAGCTGTGGTGCGATTTTCGCTTCCAGCGTCTTGTATGCACGAATTTGTCGTTGCTTGGAAATCTTCCATGTAAACATAAACAGACTATCATTATTGTTTTGTCCGTGTATTGGTTAATATATTGTAATGTAATTGTCATCTTTGATGGATTATGTAAGCCGAAAGCTTAGATAGGATTAAAAAATATGAATCAATATTGTGATTTTCTTTCTTCGTTTAATGATAATGTTATTAAGTTTATCAGACGATATAAAAAGAATTTACATAAAATAAATAGACAAAACTTGTCTATATTATTTAATGAAACAAGCATCAATATATATATATATATATATATATATATATATATATATATATATATATATATATATTGGCAGATGAAGGAAATGAATAAAACACCAAAAGTACTGTAAAATGGAAAGTTATAAACAAAACTAGAACTTGTAAAACTTGGGATGACCCATGCCATTTATGCCTACATGAAAAACTACACATTATTAAATTTCTAAATAATAAAAATCTATTAAACAATAGACATGAGTTAACGGTTTTTTGCCGACATCATCAAATTTTTGCATTGAATAATTAGCATAAAAACAAACAATAAAATAATTTTTAAAATCCATAGTCATAATAAATAGTTTAAATGCCCTACCATAAATGAAGGCGTCAAAAAACAAATGTTAGCGATTTACGACAGTTTTTTATATATAAAAAACCCTTTCAGAATAAAAAATAAAATAAAAAAATAAAAAAATAAATAAATCTCCATAGACACTTAACCAGATTAGACGATGTCATCTTCCGCTTTAAATTTAGACACCCCAACCTTACCCTGACTTGACATCTGTGAATGTAACTGAGATATTGATACAAATTATTAACACTTTTCGCCCCTTTTTCTTTGGACGGTCGCTCTAGCCGTTACCATAGAAATTTTGATTTTAATAATGAATATCCTTATAAAACACGTAAATTTCAGAAATAAGTTATACCAAAAAAAATTTCGCTTGAAGATGGAACAGACATTAGTAATTTAATTCAATTTAATTCTAATAATTATATTGAAGTTTTCGGCTCTTGTTTTGAAACATGAAAACTCTTATGTAGCGTGTTGGAATCATATTTTTAAATAAATAATTATATATATATATATTTATGTTTATACATTCTTTTTATAGATACAATAAATATTTGTCGGACTTTGTCCATTTCATAATATATATATATATATATATAATATGTACAGTACAACAGTACATGCATAATTAAACATGTACATATATACACAGAAATATTTTTATGTATGCATACTATGTATTAACTCTCACACACACTCATACTCACTAGAAAAAAAGATTTATTGTTAAGAACTCATTCGCGAATTAACCCCCTCCCCCACACACCTTAAAACTTAAATTAAGCTCCTGTAGGGTGTCGACAGACTTTAGGAACGACGGCCCCAGACACACCGTTGCTACTATGGATGTATTACATGAGGTGACACTAAGAAAACTTTTGCAAATGAACGTCATGCCACCAATTCTGAAGACTTGTGACCTGAAGTTTCTTTGCTGATTTGTCTGATCGACATCTCCAAAATTACTGTATGAACTTTAATGATATATTGGACAAAGGTAATCAGTAGACAAAGACTCAACTGATAAAATGTCGGGTCAATTCCAAAACTCTAACACTTCTTCCCGCAAAACAAACATAAAACAACCGAATAACTGAATCTTAATCAAGAGTTATCTCCCTTGCAATTTTTTTTTTTTTTTTTTTTTTAAATCATTTCAATCCAAGCAAGGCGGGAATACGCAGGTCATTGGAAGGAGTGAAATTGAAAGAGAAGTTTGAGAATAGGGAGGAATTAGGTAACGCCAAAAGATTAGTGGGGTTCAAGAAGACTGAAGATGGCGACTTTTTTTACAGTAAGGTTCATTCTGTACAAGGCCCGGGGTCCACTCGAGATAGAGGGTGATGTTAGAAGACAATTTGGGTGGGTAGCAGGGAAAGATAACTGTTAACCCTAGCCTTGAACAGGTTAAGATTGTAGTAATCGGGGAAATATCCTCTTGGGAGTCGGTTCTACAAAGCAGTAGTTCGTGGGAAAAAGATGTTCGAGTGGAACTTACCACTCACCGATGGAATATTTAGGAAATGTGGGCAGTCCGCTACTATGTGAGTGGCATGGCAAGTCCTAGCAGTAAGGGTTAGAGCTGGCGAAACGAATGAATGTAGTTCGTCAGAACACTTTCTGTAGAAATGGTGGTAGAGCATCGAGGCACTTTCCATATCCCGCACGTGGGAGAGACATTGGTGGGTGGAAAATAATTCGTCACAAGGGGTCGGAGACGCTTTTGGACTCAAAGAAGACAGGAGAGTGTGGGTTGGAGAGCTCCCGGCCCAAGATGACAACAGTACACTATTTTTGGCCTGATCTAATTTTTGCAAAGGTAGAAGGATAGCTGGAGTCAGCTAAAACGATACAGGAAGCCGACCATTTTACCTGTATCCATAACAATGGAATTGTATGTACGAGTTTCACTTGATGTTATGTGTGAGTTTGTGGACTGTTATGCTGTTGATTTGGGCTTAGTAGAGACAAACGCCAAATAACACATAACAATAAAAGGGTTTTAATAGGTTGGTAAAAAGGTACAGAAATCGCCTGAGTAGTCAATAACTAGCTCAGCTGTTTTCTCTGTCTATCTATCTTCCCCATGTCAACTGACATGCCACTATCTAAAGTCTTTGTTCACAGACGCAGACAAGTTCATCTTCCAGAGGGGTGGTAGGTTTCCGACACAACATGGACCAATAAGTTTTCAAGACACGATGCCTCCCCGAGGGGACATGCATTTCATCTTGACTAGGGATATTTCGGGATCCGTTCAGCGATGATAGAATGTGACAAATTTGGTTTTCGGAGCATTCTTGTATCTTTGAACTTTCTTTTATGGCAACGCCCCGTCAGATGTCAGCCATCTTGATTATCAACATACTGCTATTTTTTTTTTCTGTGAAATATTCAAAACTCTTGTTAAAGTTAGTGAAGTCCCCATTTTCATAATTTTGAATTCAATATTTTATTTCTCTGATATTGTCTGGGAGGTGCGGGTGTGTAATTGATAGCCGTTTGGAACCAGGAGTCGGAGAACCAAGTTCGAATTCCAGTCGAGATTGTGACATTCATTCACACGCAAATACAATTTCAGTCGGTATGAATCCATCTTCATCTAATTAGCTATGGGTTAAATATTAGGACTTGTATCTTGAAAAAAATCATTATTATCACTATAAAAGTGTTAATGCAATATTCACTTGTAATAAATGAATCTCACAATTCAAAATATGTTTCAGATATAATTAACACATAAAGTATTGATAAACCGTAAAAACGAATCAATTTTCCGTCCTGGATATGACGATAAACTACATCCGCGTCCTGGGTAAGACGATAAATTGCGTGCGCGTCATGGGTAAGACGATAACCTACATCCGCGTCCTGGGTAAGACGATAAACTACATCGGCGTCCTGGGTAAGACGATAAACTGCATCCTTGTCAGACGCCTTGCGTTCAACAGCAAGGCGTCTAACATGGAGGTTTTGAGGAGCGTGGAACCACCTCTTAATTGCTAATGTTCCCAAGTCCAATCTCAACCAGTATGGTAGCACTTGCTAGGGTTAATGCTATGGGCAAATAATTAACCCCCAAACTGTGGTCAAAATACTATGAAAGTGTAATACTTTGTAAAAAATTATTACCAGCTATAAATTATTGAAAGAAAAAATTATTACCAGCAATACATTATTACCAGGATTACTTTTTTTAAAAAATATATTACCAGCAATATATTTATGAAAAAAGAAATAATAAAACTAGAAATACATTAAAAAATACCTGCAATTCATTTTTGAAAAAAAATATTACTAGTAATACATTTTGGAAACAAAAAAATATAACCAGCTATTCATTTTTGAAAACAATATTACCAGCTATTCATTTTTGGAAACAATATTACCAGCAATAAATTTCTGAAGGAAAGAATATTACCAGCACTAAAAATTTTGTCGGCATAAAATAACCCATGAGGTTAGTATGCCGTAAACCAAACCCAACCAATTCAATTTTAGATTTTAAATGTTCACTGTACTATTTAACCCATATTATAATTTTAGATGTTATATTTTAATTAACCTTTTTAATTTTTTTTAATAATAATTATAAAAACTTTCCTTAAGTTTTTGAAATTGAATTTCCTTATAAAATGTTTCCTTATTGAAACCAGATATTAATATTTTCAAATGTAGGTCAAGGTTAATTGTCAACTCTTCTTACTATCATGAAACTGTGTAAAACTTTGTCTTGACTCTAGTCATTTTATCCTTTCTCCTCTTCCGTTATTCCCCCCTCTCTGTTTTGTCTTTTTCCTCTTTCTTTCTCTTCCTCTTCCTTCAGGTTTCTTTAGGTTTAAATATCTTTAAGCTACCATTTTATTTTATCTTTCAATCCCTTGGTATTGTACAACACTTGGCAAGGTTAATTCTTGCGGGGAGAAATAGTGTATCTTTCAGTTG